>JAJIBD010011368.1:0-68015 GCA_021461705.1 Cryptotis parvus
TCTTCTTCTTCTTCTTCTTCTTCTTCTTCTTCTTCTTCTTCTTCTTCTTCTTCTTCTTCTTCTTCTTCTTCTTCTTTCTTCTTCTTCTTCTTCTTCTTCTTCTTCTTCTTCTTCTTCTTCTTCTTCTTCTTCTCTTCTTCTCTTTGCTTCTTTGGGTCACACCCGGCAATGCTCAAGGGGTTTCTCCTGGCTCTACACTCAGGAATTACTCTTGGCGGTGCTCGCAGAACATATGGGATTCTGGAGATCGAACCCAGGTCGGCATGGGCCGGCCATGTTCAAGGCAAATACCCTACCCACTGGACTATCACTCTGGCCCCTGAGGGCATCCATTTTCAACATCCAGACTCCACAGATCATCAGAGCTCCACCCAAGAGAAAAATTGATCTCTTCCTCTTGCGCTTCATCAGTAAACAAACTAACTGACAGCTTACCTACTACTGAGAGTATCCTACCTGCACAGCAGAGCCTGGCAAGCTGTCTGTGTTGTATTTGATATGCCAACACAGTAGCAATTATATCCTTCATTCCCATATCCTGAAGGAATCATTTGAGGCTCTTCTTGTTTCTGGAGTGAGCAGATGCCCTTGGGCTACACTAGCACTCAACATGGATGTATGGAGATGTTACTGGTGCATGCTCGAGCAAATCGATGAACGGGAAGACAAGTGATACAAGTGATTATATGTTTTAGTAAACTAAATATCTGATATTGATTATATCTCCAAAGTGAGATCATTGTTTAAGAAGTTGGTGTTTGTGGGAAGTGATGTGGCTCAGTGATAAACCTCATGCCTCACTTGTGTAGGTCCTCAGTTTGATCCCCAATACTGGGGTAAAACAAATATAAGAACATATGGCATGGCATGCACTTCAATTTTACAACATGAATGGAACCAAATAAATCATGTTAAATTAAATAGTCAGAGGATAAGGACAAATATCACATAATCTCATTAATTTGTGGTAGAAAAACAAAGGGAATAGATAATAACAAATGGTGGCAAACACATGCCCTTGGATGAAACAAAAACGATTTTAAAGTAATGGAGGAAAGAATGTGAGGAATAAAGAACTGAATAGAAGTAAAATTGGACAATGGTGGAGGGACTCAGACACTTTGTTGGTGTTGAGGTGAATTATTGGGAAAACAAAACCATAAATGTTAATTATGTTGTAACCTTGCTTCCAAGACCTCTGTTCAGTTCCCCCTTTCCTCATGTGTCTGACTCTGTTTCAATCCTTGGTGCCATATGGTCTGCAGTACTGCTGGGTGCAGTTGTGAAGGCCCTGAGCAATGCTGTGTGGTCTGGGTAATGGATAGAACCACAGAATCCAGGAAACACCACATCCTTTGGTCTCTGCATTGAACCAGCAGCCCTGTTTGCAAATAAGTACAAAAATGGTCCCTGAGCCTCCTGAGCATGATTTGCAAGCCCCATTGGCCCTGCAAAGAGATGAGTGTTCACTTTGAAGAAAGAGGACAACAGAAGCAGGCAAGTTAAATTCATGTGAGCTTCACTTTTACTCAGAACAAAGGTGGCTCTGAAATATTCACTCCTAAAAAGGAAGAACAGCATAAAGAAGGTGCCGCAAAAAAAAATAAAAAGGTTCATGAGAAATCTGGGTCTTTGTAGGCCATGATCAGTAGATGGTCACAGGCATTTTGTCTGGATCTCATGTACCGTGACCTGAGGAAGTAACAGCTCAGGTCAATTGGCTTTAAGCTTTCCCCTATTTCATGATAAGGCATAAAATGTTTCCCTAACACTGCCACAATCTAATAAAATACTCTATAATATTCCATTATATTTGTTAATTTAAGAACGAATGAGTAAATTAGATAATTTATCAATATAGTTACTTTTAATGTATTAAAGCCATATTCACTAATAAAAAATACCTGAATGCACTGTAAAGGTCAACATCTGAAATCCTTGTTTAATAGATAAAAGTCAATGAAATAATTCTGAAATGTGCACGAGCAATATTTCTAATTAAATATTTAGAAAACAGGATTTAAGTGTCATTTTCATGACAAGGAATTAGAGTTTGAATACGTTAAGAAAACATATATGGACAATATAAGTAAAGTACTGACTACTAAATGCAGAAATAATACATTTTTAAATAGTAACATATATATTATTGAAAACATTATTATACATTGGCCTGTGCTAATCTGGACAATACTGAGAGGCACATTCAGTGGTATTCAGGGCTTACTTCTGGTCTTGCATTTGCTCATCACTCTTGGAGGGTTTGGTGAAGCATATGTGTGATGAAACCCATGTTGGGCATGCATGCAAGTGCTGTACCTGCTGTATTAATGCTCTGAACACTAAATTTCATATTAAAAGAGATGACTATTTTGTGGCCTGAAATAAATTCACTGTGCACTTCTCGTATATCATAGTAGAAATGAAAGAACAGCTTAAAAATTACACTGAAAACTTTTTTTGGTCACATAGCTATACCAGATAGGCTTATCATACTGAACCTATTTTATTTTCTTGTGACCCACTCAGCAAAAAATTTCCTTGAAATATTAATAATATAATTATAAATTATGGAATTTTATGATTAAAAATACTTAAATCAATTTTAAATATAATTATAAATTTTAAATACATATTTAAGATTATTTCAACAACTACATTTTGTAGCTAAAGAAATATATTGGAAAATTAGATCATCTTGTTAGTATCAAGTAATCTTACAGGCCAAAAGACTGGTTTGCCTGTTTCTAGTGCATTTTATCACTAAATATCAAATCAATAATGTAAAACTACCCTAATATCTCTAAATTTTATCCTGTTATACATTCAAAAACACAAATAATTCTGAAATATATATGTATATTAAATTAATGATAAACTTAAATTACATATTGCATATGAAGTTAATGTACTCAAAATCTACTTTTTTTTTTTGTTTTGTGGGTCACCCCCTGGCCAATGTCAGGGGTTACTACTGGCTTGGCACTCAGGAATTACTCCTGGCAGTGCTTAGGAAAACCATATGGGATGATGGGTATTGAGCTGCTGTCTGCTGCATAAAAGGCTAATGTCCTATCTGCTATACTAGCACTCTGGCTCCTGCAATCTACATATTTTATATATGAAAGCGCATATATATATGTATATATATAATTAAACACTGTCAAATTCCATTTGTAATATATATATACATATATATATAATTAAACACTTAAATTCCATTTGTAATATCTTTCAATATAGTTGCAAGGATTCAATTTTTATTTTCTATATACAACGGATTAAGACAATATTGCATAACTTAAACTTAGAAAAACTAATTTATGTTCCAAAAATGAATGATGAAGGAAAACAAGATAAATATTATATTTTGGACATTAGTGGTGGAAAATGTGCAGTGGTGGAGGGGTGGGTACTGGAACACTGTATGACTGAAACCCAAACATGAACATATTTGTAACTGTATATCTCATAGTGGTATAATAGCATTTAAAATTATATATATGATTTTTCATACTTTTACTAAAGTACTAGAAGCATAACAATTAACAATTTCCCTAACAAAATTCAAATCAAATATATATGATGTAATTAAGAGAAAATATTTTTTTTCTTTTCTTTTTTTTTTGGCTTTGGCACTTGGGTTTATTATTATTTTTTATTTTTTTATTTTACAATTACAAAGATATACAATTAAAAAGTTCATATTTGGGTTTTGGTCATATAGTGTTCCAGCACCCATCCCCCACCAGTGCCATCTCCCACCAGTGCCCATATCCCACCACCAACGTCCCCGGTTCCCTCCCCCCTCCCAGCCCTGCTCCATGGCAGGTTCTTTATTTCTTTCCCTTTCTCTCTCTTTCTATTTTCCTTCCCTTTCAGACTATGGATTATAGAACATACATGAAAGGGTTGTCATGTGTATCTTTTGCCTCTATTTAATGCTCTGTTCTAGCTTGGCATTAGTACCCTGGACAATTGTTAGCACACTGTTCCATTTTTCTGTCTTACCTAGCCTCTGACTCCCACACGCTTGTGGCAATTTCTACCTTTGACAAGACCTCCTGATATATGTTTCACTTGACCTTGGATATTGGTATCATAGTATGTACATATATATTTATGTTATGCAAATAAATGCAGTCATTCTGTATCTCTCTCTCCTTCTGGCTAATTTTATTTCCGCTGCATATTTTTGGTTTCCCAGAGTAGATTACCAGGAGTGGTATGGCTGGATCAAATGGTAGTTCAATTTCTATTCTTTGGAGGAATGTTCATATTGTAGAGAAAATAATTTTTTATATACTACTTCTGGTTTGCTTATTTTATGCAAGTATATCTCTTACTATTTTAATTTGTAGCCAATGTAGGTTACATGTAGACCAATGAATCGATAGAAGATGAGCTAAGCTCTCTCAAGATGAGTTCATTCTAAATTATTGACTTAGCAAGGCAAAAGATCTTAAAATTAAAATAGCTGCAACTGACTCTTGTGATTTCAGTATAATAGCAATGGGAATATATATCAATATGCCAAGTTGCTGCATACATCAATTTCCAGTTTTTTCAGATGAATGAATGAAAACCTGACATTTCAAGCAACATGCTTTGGAAAAATAAGTTATTGGTTAGAGTTTTGTTCTGGTGCAATTCTTTATGGGTGTTGTAACAATCACAATCACTATCTTCCCGTTAATCATCTATTTGCTAGAGTGGGCGCCAGTAATGTCTCCATATGTCCTGTCTCATGCTAGTAGAACCCAAAGGCATGCGCTTGCTCCAGGAACATAAAGAGCCTCAAACCATTATATTAGGTCATGGAAATGACCTAATATAAATACCGACTGGTAGTTGGCATATCAAATACAATACGAACAGCTTGGCAGGCTTGCCGGGGTGGCATACTCTTGTAGTCACCTCTAAATAAAGCAATTATAGATGAACCGGCGTGGCCACTAGTGGCTGCGCATGCCAGACCGTGAGGGTCTGGTCTGCTGGGTGGAGTTGTGACTAAAGGGAAGTCCAGATGTGGAAAATGGCGGCCCCCATGGAGTGGAGTAGGGGATGTCTGGCTTGTTGTGAGGCTCTGCTGGGGTGGCACGCCAGGGCTAGAACCCGCCATGCCTCCCGGGTGTCTCATGAGCGGCTGGGCACAGGGAGAGCAAGGAGCAGCTCTGCCCCATGTCTGAGAGTCTCTGGTTCAGCATAACTGGGCAGGATTGAAAAAAAACTGCGGCAGGGTGGCTGTCGATGATCAGGGCTGTGATAGTCTGGTCTGCTGGGTGGAAATGTGACAAGAGGGAAGTCCGATGTGGAAAATGGAATGGCAGCCCCCATGGAGTAGGGGGTTGTCTGGCTTGTTGTGAGGCTCTGCTGGGGTGGCAGGCCAGGGCTAGAACCCCGCCATGCCTCCCAGGCGCCTCATGAGCTGGGCACAGGGAGAACAAACTTGGGTGTTGTAAAAACCTAAGTTTAAAATAAAACATGAAATTTATGATGTTAAGCCTTAAATTAGGTATCACTGTCTTCCCGCTCATCATCGATTTTTTTTTCAAGCGGGAACCAGTAACATCTCCATATGTACTATGTGATGCTAGTAGAGCTCAAGAGCATCTGCTTGCTCCAGGAACATAAAAAGCCTCAAACCATTCCATCAGGTCTTGGGAATGAGGTCTATAATTGTTACTGGTATTTGGCATATCGAATATGACATGAGTAGCTTGCCAGGCTCTGCCATGCGGGTGGCGTACTCTTGTAGTCACCTCTGATCTCCAGCATTTATTGATGAAGCATGCGCCACAAGCGCTATGCGAGCTGGGCTGTGATAGGCTCTTCTGCTGGGTGGAGTTCTGATGAGAGAGAAGACACGCTGCTGGGGAAGCTGGAACTCGGCTCTCCCAGGCTTAGCTGACCATGGGGCTCCCAGGAGGACAGATGGGTTTTAGGAGGGCCCATCACCTCTGGGGGTCCCAGAAGCGGCCGGATGAGACTAGCCCACCACACTGGCTACCACCTTCGCTGAACAGACGCTGACCATGAGGCCCGCTACAATTACATCTCATTTTTTGAAAATTCATCAGGCTGAACACTCATGATTTGAGTAGTATCTTCATGCATGTCACACTCTAAAAATGTTATTTCAAAGACTGAGAAAAGGACTCACAGACATGAGGCAGAGCTGATACCGGCTCTCCCTGTGTCCAGCCGCCCACGAGGCACCTGGGAGGGACGATGGGTTCTAGCCCTGGCCCGCCACCCCAGCATAGCTTCACAAGTGCCAGACGACCCCAACCACTCCACGAGGGCGCCATTTTCCACATCTGGACTTCTCTCTAAATTAGGTACTCTTTTTAAAAAATGGTGTACGATATTAAAACCTTATACTATTCATAAACTCTCCCTGAATTATGTCATAAACAAAAAGTTGATGCAATATTTAAATAGAGTAATGTAGCAATATGAACAATTTTATAAAAATTTATAAACAACTGCACTTGAACTATAATTTAAAATCTTAAGAGAAAAATCTAATTGGTTGTACCTTATCAATATATGCTATATATAGTAATAAGTAGAAAATGAACTCAATTATATATTAAATTTATAAAAATATCCCTGCTATATAATCTGTTATCAAAAATTGATCCTGAACAATACTTTTCTCTACAAAAATTGTTACTCATTCCATGTAATTATATAATAAAGTATGGCATAATTTTTGCACAATTTGTTATCTTAGGTCTAATATAATGGCTTGAGGATCTTTATGTTCCTGGAGCAAGCGGATGCCTTTGGGTTCTACTAGCATGAGACATGACATATGGAGATATTACTGGTGCCCACTCTAGCAAATAGATGATCAATGGGAAGATAGTGATAGTGATAGTTATCTTAAAGTAGAATTGTGAGTGACTAGAAAGATAATTCAGTATTCTGAGTACATACATACTTTACATGTAAGAGGCCTGGCTTTAATCCACTTTATAGTCGTTGAACACAACTGGGAATACTCTGAGTACAACAGTGAAAGGACCCCTGTACACCACATGGTATGACTCCAGACCAACAAAAATGATAAAATTATGCTACAATTTGAAACGTTAATTATAGTAGGGGACACACCACGTGGTGTTCAGAGGTCATTCCAGGCAAGGCTTGAGGTACCATCTGTGCTGCTCAATCAAATCTGGTTTTTTGCATAAGGCCTCAAATACTGTGCTACATATTCTGCCCTTTATGCTATAATTTATATATCTTGTACATTCATCTCCTCTATACCACAATATTCAAATATTCACTGATGTTATAAAAATAATTTTGTGTTTTTCCTTGTAGGAAAAGCAACATGTAGTATGCTGAGCAAATTGAATTTTGGGGGCAAATGTTAGGAAATAAATCTGTGATCAGATTGATTACTTGTAAAAAATAAAAGATTAGATTTAACAAGATGAGTTACTTCATTTAGTCTCATTTACGGGAAATGAACCTCTTGGTGCCATCAATATGATGCAAAATAGACCTAAATCAATATAGTAAACTTGGTCAAAACATCCTATACATGACTCATTAGACACAGGGAAAGAACTCAATTGTGGTCTAAACATGAAAAAAACATGATGGGCTTACAGAGTTTTGGTGACATTATAAAATATGAAAGTTTTTTTTTATTATTTTACAAAAAATAATAGTTTGAACTATTTGAATGAAGAAATAAGACTTAGTAAAAGTTTATTAAATGTAAAATTGCAAAATTACTTATATAATTTATTCATTCTTTAGAATTCCTCTAGTAGAAAATCTCTTGTGCTGAAGAGAATCATTGTTTGCATCATTGGAATGGGGTTCCATGTCTGAATACAAGGAACAGGGGACTGTGTGAAGAATGATAACACAGAGTGTTATGTTATAGCAAAACTCACTAAATGAATACTTAAATTTGGTTATTTTGCAAATATGAATTTAGCTAAATATTTTTTTGTTTAAAAATTATGAAGGGTCCAAAGAAATTTTACCTCAGTTAGAGAGCTTGCCTGGCACGTGTTGGCCTGAGGTTTGATCCCAGGCATCACATATGTTCTCAGGAGTGATTTCTGATTGCAGAGCCAGGAGTAACCCCCTGAGCATAGCTAGTGTGGTATCCAAGAGAAATTAAAAAAGGTAAAATTATGGATTAAAATTATGATTATATCATTTATGATAAAGCGTCAAGCAGTTCTAAGCAGCAATGCAATAGCAGTTTCTAGGACCAGTTGCCATATTCCCATAAGAAGATAAGACCATATGAATTTTAATCTTTTATTACTTTGAAATGGTAACATTTTGTCCCAAATTACAGTTCTTATAGTGTGGCACAACAAAGAACAGATATTTCCTGTAAAACAGTGGTGTTGCACTACAGGACAGGAATACCAAGATCTGTAGACCTTGGTAGAAGATTCTTATAGATGCTTCTAAATAGATGTGTTTATTCCTCAAGACAGAGACTCTATTCTCATCGCTTGCATATGAGGTGACAGGAAGATGCCTTTTTTTAAAGACACTGAGCAACCTCTAAAGAAATTTATGATCATATTTTATTCTGGATTTATTTAATATAAAACATGATTATTAAGCAATGATGCCTACATATAAAGACACATCAAGAGATTGAAGAACTACCTCTGAAATATTTATTTTGCCAAATGTATATTATATTTTGTTCTGTAATCTCATTGTTATTATCCCATTCTAATAGATTTATTTTCTCTCACTACTGATCTTTTTTGGTTGGATAATATTTACAAAATAAACACAGTTCATAAGAATTTTTTCAATTGACAATTGAATTTCTTCCCCCCAATGATAGGTACCCATCAGAGCTGGACCTTGCTCTCCCCACAAATAGATACTGAGCCAACTGCTCACTTGGCCACAAAATGGAGGACTCTGGGCACCCCCAAATTTTTTTCACATAGCACTGCTCTCCTTACCGGGGCCTGGGATACATTTTATTTGACAACAAAACTATCCTCCCAACTGAGGTGGGCCCCAGCAGATATGAACCTCACTCTTCCTAACCTAGGCCCCAAACAGGTTGCAGATGCATCCACATGAAGGGAAACCTAGACACCCCCTACGTTTTGACCATTGTGCTGCTTCCCAAACCATAAGTCTGTTGTCTGCTCTGTCTGAAGCCAAACTATCCTTCCATACCCGGTGGCTGCCTGCCATAGCTGTGTCTCACCATCCCTAATCATTTACCCTGAGAAGACTCCTAACTGCAACCAATGTAGATAATGCTTATGATCAGATTCAAAACCATTCGTGATAAAAAGTCTGTAACAAAACAGAGGTTGAAAAAACCTCCCTAAAGAGTAAAAAGCTACATATAAAATGTTCATAGCCAATAGTACTTTAGTGCTTGTCTGTTTGAGGAACAACCAGTGGAACCAAGAACTTACTTCTACCTTTGTGCTCAGGGGACACTTCTGGCAGATTGGGGCACCAATTCGAATACAAGGAATTGAACTTCAGGTTGGCTGTGTGAAAGGCAAATAAACCATGTCTTGTACATTTGCACTGGTCCAAAATTATTCTTAATGGTGAAAACCTGAAAGTATTGCTGAGATAGGTACAAGGCACAGATGTGCACTGTCTTGTTGTTATTCCAAATTATATTACAAGCATTAGCAACAGCAATTAGTCAAGAAAAGGAAATTAAAGGGATGAAAATTAGAAAAAAAATTAAGTCAAATTACCTTATTTGCTGATGGTATATATTTTGAAAACCTTAAAAATCCACAAAAAATTAGGAACCAATATGCCAAGGCAGTAAAGTAGCCAGCTCCATAGTCAACACACACACAACAGTCACACACATACACACAGACAAATTGGTTGCATTTGTATATAAAAACCAATTAAGCAGAAGTATAAGTGGTCAAATAATCTATCCCATTTAAAATAGAGTCCCAATCTCATTCATTGTTGGTGGGAATGCAGACTGGTCCTGTTGCTTTGGAAATTTTATGGATATTCCTCAAAAACTAGAAATTGAGCTCCCATATGACCAGTATGAACGGCTGGGCACAGGGAGAGCAAGGAACCGCTCTGCCCCATGTCTAAGAGTCTCTGGAGCAGCATACCTGGGCGATTGATTGAAGGAAGAAACGACTGCAGGGTGGGTGTCGATGATCCAGGCTGAGATGGGCTGGTCGGCTGGTGGAGTTCTGAAGAGAGGAAGTCGGATGTGGAAAATGGCGGCACCCATGGAGTGGGTGGGGGGGTCGTCTGGCTTGTTGTGAGGTTCTGGTGGTCCGGGTGGTAGGGCCGGGCTAGACCCACCATCGACCACTTCTTCATGCCTCTTCCGAACCGCCTCAGGAACGATGCTGAGACACAGGGCGAGTCCCTTTCATGAGCATGGGGTGGGCCTTGGCCCACCACCGCGAACCTCACAACAAGCCAGGCGACCCCCCCACTCCATGGGTGCTCCTCCCATCGCCCCTCTCTCAGAACTCCACCCAGCCGACCAGCCATCTCAGCCCAGATCCGACACCCACCCTGCGTCGTTTCTTCCTCAATCCGGCCCAGGTATGCTGCTCCAGAGACTCTTAGACATGGGGCAGGCGGTTCCTTGCTCTCCTGTGCCCAGCCGTTCATGAGGCAGTCGGGAGGCATGGTGGGTTCTAGCCTTGGCCCACCATCCCGGCAGAACCTCACAACAAGCCAGACGACCCCCCACCCACTCCATGGGTGCCGCCATTTTCCACATCCGGACTTCCCTCTCTTCAGAACTCCACCCAGCCGACCAGCCCATCACAGTTGTTGCGGCCGCTTTGCGCCGCGGTTCATCAATAAATGCTTTATTTGTAGGTGTTTAAAGAATATGCCTCCCACGGCAAGCCTAGCAAGCTGCTCGTGTTGTATTTGACATGCCAAATGCCAGTAACACTTATATTAGGTCATTCCCATGACCTAATATAATGGTTTGAGGCTCTTTATGTTCCTGTAGCAAGCCGATGCCCTTTGCTCTACTGGCATGAGACAGGACATATGGAGATATTACTGGTGCCCGCTCTAGCAAATAGATGATTAACGGGAAGATCGTGATCGTGATCGTGATGACCAGTATACCTGGAATATAGTCCTGCAACATTCCCTGGGGTTCCCAAAAACACACAGCAGATACACAATCAGTGCTGCAATTCTATGTTTATTGTAGCACTATTCACTATAGCCACAATATAGAATCAGCCTGAGTGCCCAATAACAGACTGGGCCCTCTGGGATGAACCCAGAGCCACAGCAGAGGCTGTGGTATATTTGATATGCCAAAAACAGCAACATAATGGACCTCAGTCCCAACGAATGGAGGCATTACTGGCACTTGCTTGAGCAAATCGATGAACAGCAGGAAGACAAGTGATACAAATGATCAAAGGCAAAAATCAACAAATGGGACTCCATTAAAGAGTTTCTGCATGGTTAAAGAAATACTTCTAATACAAAAAGCAGCTAAATGAGTGGGAAAATTTTTACTCAGCATATCAGATAAAGAGCTGATGCTCGGCATGTATAAAATACTTACAAAACAGCAACAATCTAAAAGTTGATAAAAAATGGATATAGAAAATAAAATGGCTTCTTGGAGGAAAGCCAATGATTGGCAAAAATGTAGATAAAATACTCATCATCACTTATATTTAATGAAATTGAAATCAAGATGACAATGAGATATCTTGCACTGGTGAGAATGACACATATCAAAAAGCTGGTAGGGGTATGGTGAAAACAAACTCTTGCACCGCTGGTGGGAATTTTATCTAGTTCAATACCTGTGAAAAACAGTATGGTGAATTCTCAATAAGCTAAGTATTGGAGCTGCCATATGATACAGTCAGTAATTCTACTTTGGGGTATCTATTCCAGGACAAAAAGCATTCATTCAAAATGATATATGTACACCATTATTCACGGAGCACAATACAATAAGATAAGGAATCAACCTAGATTTCCAATGGCACATGAGCAGAATAATAATACATAGTTGTAAGGAATGAGCAATTCATACAATTTGCTGCAACATGTATAGGAATGTAATATATTATGTTAAATTAAGTAAATCAAAATAAGAAAGAAAAACAGGGTGATCTCAGTTATATTTGGCATTGAAGATAACTGCAGGAAGGAATGCAATTTCTTAAATGAGGGGTATCTACTTCATTCTTGGATCCAGAATATAAGGGGGGAGAAGAACAGAGAAAGAAATGTTTCAAGGGTGTGGAGTATAAAGAGGCAGAAAAGAAGCAATGGGTGCAAGGGTAAGGCGTCAGGTACATTGGTGGTGTAAAGAAAGGGTGTCACTGATTATCCAAACCACAGAGTCAACAACACTGAAATAATGAGACCCAACTTTAACAAAAAGGGTACCTGTCAAGATGCAAGTTACTAGCAGACGGGATTCTGACGGAGAGTAGGGTGGGAGAAACCTGGGAACACTGGTGGAGGAAAGTTAATATTGGTGGTGGGATCAGTGTTGGAATGCTGTTTAAAACTCAGCTATAAAAAATTATAAATAATGGCATTTTAATAACATGGAATTAAAAAATAGTTACATTTTATTTTCTTCCATTGATGAATTTCTTCCATTTTAAACAGTTGAATTATTATTCTCTCTCTTTTTTTTTTTTTTTTTTTTGCTTTTTTGGGTCACACCCGGCAATGCTCAGGGGTTTCTCCTGGCTCTGCACTCAGGAATTACTCCTGGCAGTGCTCGGGGGACCATATGGGATGCCGGGGATCGAACCCTGGCCGGCATGGGCCGGCCGTGTGCAAGGCAAACGCCCTACCCGCTGGGCTATCGCTCTGGCCCCCTGAATTATTATTCTCTACATTTAGTCATTTAATGTGATTATAAACCTTTCCCAATAATTAAAGCTATATAAAATAATTAAATTTATGATGAGTTAACTATTTATTGTCATCTATGGTAGCTGCAGGTATTGCACTCAATAAGAACCCAAGTTATTTGAGTTTGTTTTGGATAATGTATACCAACAAGGTCAACATTATTTGAATTATTTTATTCAAAGCAAATGCTTCAGTGAGATTGCAGTGTTTTAATTTTCAAATGTTCTATTTATTTTGTCTCAGTGACATTAATAGAGTTCATTGCTTTTAATTATGTGCAGGGAATTAATCAAATAGTTTATGTTAATCTGAGAGACACTATCACCTCATTAAGAAAATAACTAAACAAATATGACTAATTATCAAATGAAGGAAATCAGAGGATGGAAATGTTGACTAACCCACACTTTAAGATTGACTGTAAGATAAGCAATGCTTGATTGCCCTAGAGTACTGAGGTAAATCGGTATTATGTAGACATTATTTATACAGATATCATAAGTACATATTAAAATGTTAGTTATAGAATGCCAAATCTTTTTTATATTTCATATAATTTTCAGAAGACCACAAGATGTTTAGAATTGTATAACATATTCTACCATCTATATGTTTCAGTTATGCCTTCTGTATAGGAATTGGGTAATATGTATTAAGAGATAGTTCTGTTGTTAGGTAGGTATAGATTATAGTACATTTCTCATGGCTTGGAAAGAAGTAGAAATGATAATGATAATGCCATCAAAGCTAATGATGTCATTGGTATCATTTACAGTGTTGGCGTTAAAAATTATACTTTTGTTTCTGCATACTCATGCCAGAATTATTTAAACCCACTTTGTACCTGAAATTAAATATTCCTTTATGTACTTTTATATGACATATAAACTATCATTGAACCCTGCCAGCTGTGATCCAAAACACAGAGCCAAAATGAGTCCTGAACACAAGGAAGTATGCCCCCAAACAGAACAAAAAATGAATTCTGAAACCTAGTCCACATTAAATATCAAAATGAATTTAAATCTGATAACCCACAAAATGAAAAACAACAACAAAGCTTAAAATTTTTAAGAGAAAACCTGACTTTTTGATTTTTTGCATGATAGGGTGTAGAGAATGTTGCATTGGGCTACTCTTTGCATGCTCAGTGCTTACACCTGTCTCTGCTTAGGAATCATTGCTGACTCTGTTTGGGGACAGTCTGTGGTACCAAAAAACAAGCTGGTTGTGGCAACATGCAAAACAAACAATTTATCTCCTCTACTGTCTCTCTATTCTGACAGCAAATTCTTATACATCATTATTCAAATATACACAAATTAGTCAGAGAAATAGAATTATTTTCAATGTTGCTATAAATGATTACATCAACACATTGACCATGTTAAATACCACTGAAATGTATACATTAAAATGATCAATTTTATGTTAAATAAATTTCACCTCAATATCAAATAAAGGTATTCAATCAAATAAGACTTATGGGATAAGGTAAGGCATGCTTCATTGATAGATATAGTTCATGCTGAGCTCAAAATAAATGTGTAAGTTAGATAAAGATGAGAAGGGAAAAAGAGCAAGTGTGAAACCAAATTATAAAGTATTCATGGTCAAGAAGTCAGAATGAATCATTTGTGTACATAAATGTTGCATATATATGATGTTAGAAGAGGGAAAATAAGTTTAACAGCTAAGCAGACAACAGTGAGAGACTATCAGAATTTTCTTCACCATACAAAAATATGTATTTAGCCTTTAACTCTGTTAAAAGTTTAGCACCTTTAAAATTTGGAATCGGGGCCGGAGTGATAGCCTAGCGGGTAGGGCGTTTGCCTTGCACGCGGCCGGCCCATGCCGCCCCCGGCATCCCATATGGTCCCCGAGCACCGCCAGGAGTAATTCCTGAGTCCAGAGCCAGGAGAAACCCCTGAGCATTGCCGGTGTGACCCAAAAAGCAAAAAAAAAAAAAAAAAAATTTGGAATCACTTAATCTTTGCATAGAGGGAAAATCATAGGCTCATTATCCTTTAAATACATTAAATATAGAAACAGTAACTAATATGAACGATTCATATATAAAAATAATTTAAAAGTTCATGATTTAGGTAGGGTGACCTATATCATGACCTGGGATATAGATATTTTATCCTGGGTGTAATCTGAACAAATTTGCATTTCAGCATAATTCAACTGTCAGGGAGATGAATTTTATGCTATAAAATGAAAGAGACTATCATGTTTTTCTGAAATTGGGAGAGTAAATGTTATTCTAATAAATAGAAAAGGATACATCCTAAGAGAGATTTAAAGCAAAGGGGGAGAAAATTGTTAACAATGAATGAAGAGTGAAATAAATAAAATGTGAGTGGCTCCTTCAAAATTACTAGTTTGGAAAGTGAAAACATATTAACTTAGTGTAGAAATTTTAACTGGTTAAACTAGTTAAAATATAATTACCTTAGTATGAAATTTTAACTGATAAAACCAGAAGATACAATTTTTTTACTATTACATCATTCAGATTTTACAATGAAACTTGATATCTTGAAAAAAGTAATGTGTTTAGATGTCAACTGGGTGACTTTGAAAAAGTTACTTATTCTCTGGTTTGAAATTGCATATTTATAAAATTATTTTAAGATTAAAATTCATGTGCTTTAGAGATGAGAAGGTGAAGTGACTTGTTAAATTGGCATATCAAATATGACAATATATATTTCTGTGCTAGGTATAAATAGTGCTATTTTAATAATGATGAAGAGGTCAGCACTTAAATTTAGAAACAGATAATGGGGCTACATTTTTATACCAGAGAAAATTCTCAGATGTTTGTCCTTGAAGCATTTCACTTTTTTTTTTTACTCTGGGGTTCTCTATTAGTGAACATTTCTTTCATAAACTTTAAGATTTTTTTTCAATTTCTACACATTATCATTTCAAATGCATCTTTGTTAAAATAGTTATTTTTATTAACGTGATCAAATTGTGTATGTTAAAATTATATCACTCTCACTATGAATCTCTTGAGTAAGATAAGGTTATGAAATATGAGGTAATATTCAAATACCCTTGTTTGGGGCCAGAGCTATAGCCCAGCGGGTAGGGCATTTGCCTTGCACGCGGCTGGCCTGTGCCGCCTGGGTTCTATCACCGGCATCCCATATGGTCCCCAGACACCGCCAGGAGTAATCCCTGAGTGCTGAGCCAGGAGTAACCCCTGAGCATTGCTGGGTGTGACCCATAAAAAAAAAAAAAAAAAAAAAAAATACCCTTGTTCTTACTGAGGCTGCTAATAGTATGTAAATGCAATGACTTCATTCATATTTAAAGTTTCATTGGGAATAAAAAATGAAATTTTCTGGCTATTTGAAGGGCTTGACCTGAATCAATATAATTTTATTTAACTTAATCACAAATTGAAATGGCATTGTTAATATTTTCTTAACAGCATTGAATTTGAATTTATTATTTAAAAAAGTATTACCAGTGATAATTTAGCAACTTAATATAAAGGCCAGGATATATCTACTCGAGAAAACCTTACTTTCCAAAGATGTTTACTAAAGATTTATACATGATCAATCAGTTCACTGTTTCACAGAGAAAAGTTAAAAGCTATAAATGGTAAGTGGTATACTTTTGGTCAAGAGCAAGTATGATATTAGTCAAATATTTCACTGTTATGATAAACTATTGACAATCTTAAATAAACTTAGAGGTAAAACTTCCAATTAAAATTTTTACACTAAAATTTTAAGTACATTAGTTACAATAGTCTCTTGCTTTCAAATTATACTGGCATATATCATAGGCCAGGTATGCTGATCCAGAGACTCACATATATGGGGCAGAACTGCTACAAGCTCTCCCTGTGCCCAGCTGATCACAAGGTGCCCAGGAGGAATGGCAAGTTCTAGCCCTGGCCTGCTACCCCAGCAGAGCCTCTCAAGAAGCCAGAGGAATCCCGCACCACGAGGGCCACTATTTCCCACATCCGGACTTCCCTCTCATCAGAGCTCCACCCAGCAGAAGAGTGGATCACAACCCTAGTTCATCAATAAATGCTTGAGATTACAAGTGACTACAAGATTATCCCACCCACAGGGCAGAGCCTTGAAGCTACCTGTGTCTTATTTGATATGCCAAATACCAGTAACAATTACAGACCTCATTCCCATGACCTGATGGAATGATTTCAAGCTCCTTATGTTCCTGGAGCAATCAGATGCCCTTGGGCTCTACAAGCATGTGACAGGACGTATGGAGATGTTACTGGTGCCCACTCGAGCAAAGTGATGATCAACCAGAAGACAAGTGATACAAGTGGTATATCATAGAGAGAAAATATGCTAAAAGTTAGAAAGTTTCCTTCTAATCTTTTCATTTTAATACAAAATATTTAAACAATTCTAAGCATAGGTCTATATTTTGAAAAAATTCAGTATTTGGGGAAATACCATTAAATTGTGAACATCTCTAATATAACACATTTCTAGTAATAATGATGAGGAATGGAAAGTCTTATCTTTCAGATGAAAATCTGGTTCCAATATTGAAAGCAACTTGCTCTATCAGTCAGCAGAATAATGTAATATTTTAGTAAATCTATCACCAGAAAATTAGTTTAAATCATTATTTATAATCAAACTAAATATTTTTTTATTTTTCACATTTTATGTAAAATGTTTGGCTTCAGAAAGAGAAGGACGCCTGTTGAAGTCTGTTGAAGTCAGCCAGCATTTGTACTGCCTCACTAATATTTGGTGTTATTAGAATGATGTCATCAGCGAAGCGGGACGTGGTGTTGTTGCTGACCCTCTACCTTCACTCCCATTCCTTCCCATTCTAATTGTCGCATGATGCCTTGAGGGGCGGTGCTGAATAGTTTCAGTGAAATGGTATCACCCTCTTTTGACATCAATTATCACTTGTAGAATGGTAAGATCCTGATGGTGAATGTAATACAGTTCACCAAGTATCTTAATGTATTGGGTGTGAATGCCCTGTTTGGCTAGGGCTTCAATGACCACTTCTGTCTCAACGGAATCAGAGGCTTTCTTGAAGTCAAAGAACATGAGCCAGAGCAGCATCATGAACTCCCTACAAACCTCAATGAGCTTGGTTACCATGTGGATATGGTCGATTGTGCTGAATCCTTTTCAGAAGCCAGCTTGCTTGCCTGGTTGCCCTTTGTCTAATGTTCTTCCAATCCTATTCAGAATGGCTCAAGTGAACAGCTTGTAGATGACGGACAACAGGCAGATGGGGCGATAGTTGTCAATGTTGTGAATGTCTCCCTTGTTGAACAGTAGAACTGCCCTTCTGGTTTTCCAATGGGAGGGCACCTTGCATTCAGACAGGAAGCATGTGAAGAGCCGAGCCAGTGTATTGATGAGTATGAGTACTGATGGCAGATTCTTCAGGTGTTTGGTCTGTCTTTGTCTGGGCCAGGTGTTGTTCCTTTCTTTACCAGCGATGGTTTTGCATCATTACTGACATCATTGAAGAACACAAGTGACTGGTTCAGCACCTACATGGTGTGTAAAGAACGCCAAGAGAGAAAAAAGACACAGAAGGATGCCTGTCTTCAAAAACTCTCAAGCTCATTTGCCAACGTGTCAAGGCACGAGCCTCAGGTGACCAAATGTTAATGTCCAAGCTTGCAAAGCAGTGCAGAGAAGCGATAAAGGAAGACCTCAAAGAGAGAAGAGCAGAAATACTGGCCCGATGCAGCAGTAGCTGGGAGAAGCATTGGCATTGCCCACCTGTCCTTCACCAAATATAAGACCAAGTTGACTGCCTCCAACGTCCTTTTGGATCTATCACATCTTCTTGAAAGACAATGGAGAAGATTATCCATGAGCGTCAACTCAGATCTCTTTGATAGCCATGTTCTCCTGCCCACATACCAAATTCCGCAGATGGATATATGGTGCCCAACATTCTCTTTCTGAAATCCAACTGAAGTTAGCCCAGACAAAGACAGACCAAACACCTGAAGAATCTGCCATCAGTACTCATACTCATCAATACACTGGCTCGGCTCTTCACACACTTCCTGTCTGAATGCAAGGTGCCCTCCCATTGGAAAACCAGCAGGGCAGTTCTACTGTTCAAGAAGGGAGACATTCACAACATTGACAACTATCGCCCCATCTGCCTGTTGTCCGTCATCTACAAGCTGTTCACTTGAGCCATCCTGAATAGGAACATTAGACAAAGGACAACCAGGCAAGCAAGCTGGCTTCTGAAAAGGATTCAGCACAATCGACCATATCCACATGGTAACCAAGCTCATTGAGGTTTGTAGGGAGTTCAAGATGCTGCTCTGGCTCATGTTCTTTGACTTCAAGAAAGCCTCTGATTCCGTTGAGACAGAAGTGGTCATTGAAGCCCTAGCCAAACAGGGCATTCACACCCAATACATTAAGATACTTGGTGAACTGTATTACATTCACCACCAGGATCTTACCATTCTACAAGTGATAATTGATGTCAAAAGAGGGTGATACCATTTCACTGAAACTATTCAGCACCACCCTCGAGGCATCATGCGACAATTAGAATGGGAAGGAATGGGAGTGAAGATAGACGGTTTAACAACAACACCACCTCTGCTTCGCTGATGAAATCATTCTAATAACACCAAATATTAGTGAGGCGATACAAATGCTGGCTGACTTCAACAGAGAATATGGAAAGATAGGTCTACAGCTGAATCTCAACAAAACAATGTTCATGAAAAAATGAACTTAGTTCATTTTTCTAAGTTCATTTTTCAGGCCATAGTTCCAGAGGCCCCATCTGCTTATAGTTCCAGAGGCCCCTTCACTCTCAATGGAACAAACATCTTTGCGTGCAGCAGTTATGTATACCTAGGTCGAAAACTCAACATGATAAATGACCTAAAACCTGAGATGCTCAGGAGGAAGAGAGAAGTGTGGAACACCTTCAAGAGCATTGAAGAAATAGCTAAAAGGACAATGAACCTCCGGCTCTGGGCACATCTCTTCAACTTTTGCATGTTAATTATAGACTGCAACTAATGACTTCACTTGATCACTTGATCACTTGACATCAAGTTATTCTACTTGATGTCTCTTCAACTCCACCATTCTCCCTTCATTAACATATGTCTCAGAGACTTGGGCCCTACAAAAGCAGGATGAGAATGCTATTCAGGCCTCCCAAAGAGGAATTGAAAGATATATGCTTGGAATATAACACCTCACTCAAGTGAAAGAAGGAATCCTGACTTCGGATCTCTGTCAATGATCAAGAGTCAGAGACGCCGTCTCATTTACCAAGGCATCGAAAATCAGATGGGCTGGACATTTAATCTGATTTGGAGAGAACCACTGGACTAGAGACATTACCGACTGGATTCCATTTACATCAAAAGATCACATGGTTGCCCACCTACAAGATGGTCAGACTCTTTGTCAAGACCCTGGATGAATGTTTTGAGGCTCTTCGTATTCGTGAAGCAAGCAGATGCCTGTGGGCTACACTTGCACTAATAGTCACGATCCACGATCTTCCCGTTGGTCATCTATTTGCTAGAGCGGGCACCAGTAATATCTCCATATGTCCTGTCTCATGCCAGTAGAGCCAGGGGCATCGGCTTGCTACAGTAACATAAAGAGCCTCAAACCATTATATTAGGTCATGGGAATGACCTAATATAATTGTTACTGGAATTTGGCATATCAAATACAACACGAGAAGCTTGCCAGGCTTGTTGAGCGGGAGGCAAACTCTTTTAAACACCTCCAAATAAAGCATTTATTGATGAACCCAGAACTCCACCCACATGGGGCAGAGCTGTTCCTTGCTCTCCCTGTGCACAGCCATTCATGAGGCAGTCGGGAGGCATGGCAGGTTCTAGCCCTGGCCCACCACCTCGGCAGAGCCTCACAACAAGCCAGACCACCCCTCCTCACCTCCCACGGGCGCTGCCATTTTCCACTTCTGGACTTCCCTCTCGTCAGAACTCCACCCAGCACTAATAGTGTCAAATGAAAATGTTATTGGCACCCTATTGAGCAAAGCGATGAATAACTTGATGTCAAGTGATCAAGTGATCAAGTGATGTCATTATGTGCATTCTATAATCAACATGCTAAATATTATAGGAATAAATTTCAGGCATATCCTGCTTGTGGCATGCTTATATTATTCCCTTCCAAATTTAAAGACTCTGCTGTCAATTTTAAACCAAACTAAGTTGATCTACAGTGACCAACTCACTAAATCTATATGCAGTATTTTTTTGCTACATAAATAAAAGTGTTGGGACAAATTTGAGATCTTACTTGCATCTGATTGAAATGATGACAGCATATGATATTTAATTATTTTAAACCATTGATATTCAACATCAACTCTATAAACACACATTTTTATGTTATAGTTTTCATAAAAATGTGTATGGACAATATTGCCAGAAGTTGTTCAGTATGAGAGCTATGAGAGAAAATGAAAGCTTACCATGTAATAAAGTCAGCAGCAATTTAAAAATTTAGAATGATGGATCTGTATGTTAAATATGCTAGTGGAAAGTGGCACCTTTCAAGGCCACATAAGCAATTTTAGCAAGGAGATTTTAAAAAAAAGAAAAATTTAAATGGAAACCTTTGTCAAAAAAAGTGCAAGAGCAGAGAAAGAAATGACATCAATAACCTTTTACAGACTAAAATGTCGTTTTCAAGTGATGTCCTATGGCCTAGTGCAGATTACAAGCTTAAAAAGATTAAAGGTTACTGGTTTAATAGATACAATTAACCCCCCAACCCCTCTAATGGGACAATAATATTGAAATAATAATTAATAACATTTACAAAATAACAGCTCAAAATACTAAGAAGATAAAATTAAACAGACAACGTAACAGCATTTAAAAGAAACAAATAGAGACTTTGAATATTTGAATTCTAGAAATATAAGGGTTGCTTGCAAAACAGAAACTGGAGAATACCAGCCTAATTTTCACATAAAAATAGAGTGTCAGAGGTATAGAAACAAATTTCCTTATTTTCATAACATGCATTGTATATAAAACTATTTAATTCCAAAAGAAAAGAATCACAACATGTTGTATATTTACAGTAAAATTATAAATGAAAATATGTAATAATTTTCAAGATAAAAGTAAATAATAAAACTGTATAAAACTGCAAGATGAAAGTAAATAATAAAAGGCAAAAACCAGAGAAGAAATGATAAAACTGCATAAAACTTTAAAAATTATAATCATTAGAAGATGGGATGAGAAATGCTAAAATTAGGTGCCAGAGGGATAGTAGACAGGGAAGGGCATTTGCCTTGCACCCTGGTATGTTTCCATGCATCCCATATGATCAACCAGAGGAAAGTCAGGACTAATTCCTGAATGCAGATTCAGAAGTTACCCCTGAGATTCACTGGATCTGACCCAAAAAGCCAAAAAATTGCTAAAAATAGTTAAAAAGATGACATAAAAGAGAACAAAATGATAAACTAAAATAACAATGGAAAAATAGAAAACATCTAGTAAGATGTTAGTTATTAAAATATGACATCAATAATTATAATTAAAACTTCAGAGAAGAAATCTGGTTTGTACTAGATAAAAATTAGGATAATGAAAGTTCAGTTTACATACACACAATGTAAACAGCATACACTCCAAATATTTGTATGTTCAGTGAAAGAATAGAAGATGCACACACATCAGAGAAAGTTGAAATAGTTATAGTAAGACCAGATTAATCGGACTCCAGCACAGATATCTAAAGAACTGTAGATAATAATAAATATATTAATTATCATAAACTAACAACATTAAGAAATCCAAAATGTTAACAAAAGTGGAAATGCACAGGCATCAGGTCCTTTAAATGTGAAGTGTCATTCACTACCGTTGATCCTGCCTTATGCACCCTTGCTTTTTCATTGTTTATTTATTTTGGATTTTTGGGCCATATCTGGATAGGCTCAGGGCTTACTTCTGGTATCACACCTAGTGGTGCTCAGCGGCCGCATATAATGTTGGGAGTTAATGGTGGGCTTTGTGTATACAAAACAAGCATCATATCCATTGTACTCTTCTGTCTCACCATTGCATTTTAAGTAGTCAATTTCATTACATTAGAATGGATTACTAATGTATCAAATATGAGACAGGCACTGGATTGATATTCTGTGATTCTCTTCCTTGATCGTGACTCTGTTCCTTCAAAAGGTGCACATCCCAGTCATAGTGTTAATTGATAAAGGATATGAGCCAATGCAAATTTCTGATAACCACACAGCCTGTAATATGAAATTGGATGGTAGTAACAGATCTGCATGCTGGGGGCAAGAGAGTAGTAGGGTGAGGGTCTCCTAAGTGATGCTCAGTTTGCCTGGGATCCCATCCCGTATATTTTCTACCAACCAGTTGTGCATCTCTATACTCAGGCAAACTACAAAAATGGTAGTTTTGGGGATCTGGGTGCTGGGGATTTCCTGTGTCACTCACAGGATGCTCTGTGCTCTGTAGGGCTATACTTGGTGATGTTTCGGAACCAAGAGGCACTGCAAATTGGACTGGGCTTGTTGCACATAAGTCCTACATTTTAATCCAATCCGTATATACTATTTTTTCGACCCAGATGATGTGTTTAAAGTTGACTTTTATTTCTTTAATATCCCTTTGCATTCTCCGGTATTATGTGTGAAAATAAGTATATTATTTTTAGCAGCTGCTTTACTTTTATATAGAGTAAGTCAAGTCTTTATATTTAAAATATATCCTTTACTTTAGGTAAGAGTAATATAGGTACAATTTACTTTGTAACTTAGTTTTTTAATCTTGGAAGTAGCATGCCTTGGGTTATATAAAGTAGTAAATGCCTGTATTGATAATCTTGTAATTCAAAGTAGATAACATTAATATATTTTTTGAATCTTTGACATAAACACTAAGAAAAGTACAAATATATATATGTTTAAAATACTTAACTTTTTTCTAGCTTTTATCTATAAGATGCAGAAATATATAAAATAGTTGGCTTCTTTCCTACCCCTCTAACTCCACTCAGTTTGTTAGGCAAGCAATTGTATGTATTGTAATTATATTTGTAAATAATTGTAAATATAACTTTTGCTCATTAAACATAAAATAAGTAGTAGAAGTTCACAATTTAGTGACATTCTTGTCATTTTGTTGATAGGACCCTCCCTTAAGTAAGGATTACTTTTGTGTCTATAAGTGGACTGACTTGAGGCTCTTTTTTCCCTCTGGTGGGAATCATTTGGTGGCACTCTCTCTCTGGTAGGATCCACTTTGGTGGGACTTGTGGGATCCAGTTTAGCGGGACTCTCTCTGGTGGGATCCTCCTTGGTAGGAGGCTTGGGCCCTCGTGTATGGTCTAAGTTCTGACCAGAGCTAGAGGTCTTCCATTATATTGGATTGTGGTGGTAGAGCTTATTGTACTATTAAAAGCCTTTTGGAACTGCACCAGACTCATTAGTTTTAATCCATTTCCCGGTGGCCGGAGGTAGAAGAGAAATTCTGTCCTGATACTGCTGGGGACCCCAGTGGCTCCCGACACATTACTATCTAAATTAAAGGTTTATTCAATATTTTAAAGAAATATAAATAATTTTAAATAAAGAATAATGTTTTCATAAATGGAAAAATGTACTCTAAGAAAAGTATTTCTATCTCAGATTTTCTAATACATATATAATTGATTCCTGAATCAAGAGATGCAATAATGAAATATTTCACAACTTAATGTCAAAAATACACAAAATTTAGTGAAAGATATAAACCTCCTAGATGCTAAAGATAAATCAAAAGAAATAAAAATTGCAAAGGATCCATATGTGAAACATGTAAATATTGAAAACAAGAGAAAAATAACACACTTCATAAGTGAATAATTATGTTTTGAATAATTATTATTATGATATATTGAGCAGTTATATTTTGAATCATTATGTCTAATCATATTATGAATGACTATGTTTTGAGAGGGAATATATCCTCATCCTACAATAGATAATGCTATCAATTTCAACTTCCCCTTGTCTTTTCAATGATTACACAGCTACTCATAAAATACATATGAATTATATTTTGCCTTATTTGATATTATTTTTATTGTATATAATAGTACTTTTGTTGCATATTTTATTGCATAGTGAATATTGCATTGTTTTAAAAAAAGGAGTTAGATCCACATGTTCATAATTGTCAGCAGACACCAGCCTGAATAGTATTTCGTTCTGTTTGGGTTATAGCAGAATTTCTTTCTTACTGTATTCATCTGGTAAACACATTAATAAATGAACTAGTAGATTTGTTCAAAACTAGTAGAAAGGGCTTTCTCTACTTTTTTTGCCTTTTTAATTTATAAATCCAGTGTGCTATTAAGCTACACTCCAGACAAAGATTTATCATGGAACTGAACATGCCTTACCAATCAGATCTCAGCTGTTATTTCATAAATGTTTTATGAGAATGTTTGGATCAAGAGATTGTACAGGCTTAGCCTATACAAACACTGGTGGGTTGGTCCTATTAGTCCATAATTTTAGAAGGGCTAAGAAGAACAATACTTTTGGCCCTTGCTTTGGGCAGGTGACCTGACCCAATTGGCCAAGAACCACTGGATTGACCCTTGTGCTCTGCTTGAGAGTCTTCCCTTTCAAAAGGTTGATATGAAAATGAGTTATGTCTACTCCAAAAGGATAAGATACTCAAGAAAGGGTGCAGAATGTATGGTTCTAGCATGGTCCAGAAAGATTTGACGTTAACCATAAAAGAGTTCAAGAAGAAAATGAATGAACATTGGCTAGGACTCAACTTCATTTACATATTTTCAATGTTTACTGGTCCCTGTGCAAGGCATCTTGACCTTAAAGCATAAATCTTGATCTTAAAGCATAAATCTTTAATGATTACTACTTCATTGAGAATCATTACTATTGCCATTACTGTTGCTATTCCTATTGCCACTACTACTGCCAGAGGAAAATCAAGCTCAAAGAGATTAAGTAGCTTTTCTAAAGATCCTTATCCTTCATTAGAAAGCTTGAGTTGGGGCTTGTATCAGACTTCAAAATCCTAGCTTATTGTGTTAATTGTCAGATGATATGATTTTAAAGCTTTGGTTTCCTCAGTTTAGTATCATAAAATACACACATATTTCTCTATTTTGATTTTGTTTCTGGACCACACACAGCAGTGTTCAGGGTTTACTCCTATCTCTGTGCTCAGAAATCACTTTTGCAGGGTTTGGGAGACCAGATGGAGTGTCAGGAATAAAACCTGAGTTGGTTGTGTGTGAGGTAAATGCCCTACCTGCTCTACTATTCCTCCAGCCCTTATGTTTTGATTTTTAATAAATGTGTTCTTGTTTTCTTTTTGCCCCTGTGATGAACAGAGTTCACACACAATTAGCTGTGATACTCACACATGTACTTGCTGAGGGTTGTGCTCAAGTTGAAGTGCTGAAGCATATGACATACTCTAAGGCATGTGGAAGGAAAATCACTGAGGATAAAATCTGATTCCTCTGGACCCAGAACCACAAGTCAGTAGCCCAGTCATGGGACAACACACCTCCAAGACCGTGAAATCTTAAGCAGTTCACCATACTTCCTAGATACTTATTTTCTGACATGCAAAAGAATAATAATATATGTTTAAAATAAACTTGTTAAGTTTTAGAAAAGGCTGTGTGAAAATCTGTGTGAAATCACTATAACCCATAATATACTCTGGAAACTATAATAATTACTAGATGTGCATAAATAGAGAAAGTCTACAAAATACTTAAGGGTAAAAAGCATTTTAATGATAGCTTGACTTCTTCCTTGCCTATCTGGATGCCCGTGATGTCCTTTTCTTCTCTGATTGCTATGGCAAGTACTTCCAGTACTATATTGAATAAAAGAGGTGAGAGTGGGCAACCTTGTCTTGTCCCTGATCTCAGGGGGAAGGCTTTCAACTTTTCCCCATTTAGAATGATGCTCGCTGTGGGCTTTTGGTAGATGTCTGTAACTATCTTGAGGAAAGTCCCTTCAAAATTAGCCAGAAGGAGAGAGACAGATACAGAATGACTGCATTTATTTGTAATCACTTGATCACTTGATCACTTGAATCCCGTTACTCATCGATTTGCTCGAGCGGGCGCCAGTAACATTTCCATTGGACCCTATCACGTGCCAATGTAGCCCAATGGCATCTGGTTGATTCAGGAATATGAAGAGCCTCAAACCGTTCCTTCAGGGTCTTAACAAGGAAGTCTGACCATCTTGTAGGTGGGCGGCCACGTGATCTTTTGACATCCCGTGGGATCCAGTCGGTAACGGCTCTAGTCCAGCGGTTGTCTCCAAATCGCATTACATGTCCAGCCCATCTGATTTTCGATGCCTTGGCAAGCGAGACAGCGTCCCTGATTCTGGAATAGCGACGGAGGTCAGAACTCCGATTCCTTCTCTCACTTGAGTGAGGCGTGATATTCAAGCATAGCTCTTTCGATGCCTCTCTGGGAGACCCGAATAGCATTCTCATCCTGCTTTCGTAGGGGCCCAGGTCTCTGAGGCGTATGTTAATGCAGGGAGAACGGTGGAGTCAAAGAGATGTGCCCGGAGCCGGAGGTTCTTTGTCCTTTTAGCTATTTCTTCGATGCCTTTGAAGGCATTCCATGCCGCTCTCTTCCTCCCTGCGCAGCTCAGGTTTTAGGTCATTCATCATGTTGACTTCTCGACCTAGGTACACATAACTGCTGCATTCAGAGATGTTTGTTCCATTGAGAGAGAATGGGGCCTCTGGAACTAGTTCATTTCTCATGAACATAGTTTTCTTCAGATTCAGCTGTAGACCTACCTTTCCACATTCTCGGTCAAAGTCAGCCAGCATTTGTGCCGCTTGGCTAATGTTTGGTGTTATTAGAACGATGTCATCAGCGAAGCGGAGGGTGGTGTAGTTGCCGACCATCTATCTTCACTCCCATTCCTTCCCATTCTAATTGTCTCATGATGTTCTCGAGGGTGGCACTGAAGAGTTTTGGTGAGATGGTATCACCCTGTCGAACCCCTCTTTTTGACATCAATGATCACTTCTTTGTAGAATGGTGAGATCCTGGTGGTGAATCCATAATACAGCTCACGAAGGATCTTGATGTATTGGGTTTGAACACCCCTGTTTGACTAGGGCTTCGATGACTGCTTCAGTTTCCACAGAATCAAAGGCTTTCTGTAAATCAATGAGCGTGAGACAGAGCGGCATCTTGTACTCCCTACAAACCTCAATGAGCTTGGTTACTGTGTGGATATGGTCGATTGTGCTGAATCCTTTCCGGAAACCTGCTTGCTCGCATGGTTGACCTTCATCTAGTGTTCTGCTAATCCTGTTCAGGATGACTCGTGTAAACAGCTTGTAGATGACAGACAACAGGCAGATGGGGCGATAGTTGCCAATGTCATGAATGTCTCCCTTCTTGAACAGTAGAACTGTCCTGCTGGTTTTTCCATTGGGAGGGCACCTTGCATTCGGACAGGTAGCGTGTGAAGAGCCGAGCTAGTGTATTGATGAGCACCGATGGCAGATTCTTCAGATGTTCGGGTCTGAAATTGTCTGGGCCTGGTGCTGTTCCCTTCTTTACCGATGCTGGTAAGATCTCCCCCAGCATATTAATCCACTCCAAGCCCACAGATTAATCTCCATCCAGCCCAGCTTGTCAGAAACCCAGCCTACAAGGACCCCGCCCTGCAGAGACCCGCCCTGCAGAGGAGAGTATTTCAAACCCAGGAATGCTTGAGCCTCAGACACAGGTACACCGGGCAGAGCAGAAACCAGCTTTCCCCGTTGCGCGCGGCCGCTGCATGCACCAATTACCTCAAACTACCACAAATATTCTACCCACCCCTCTGAGAGAGCCCCACAAAGCAATGAGAATATAGTGCCCGCATGGCAGAGCCTGGCAAGCTGTCCGATGCGTGTTCGATATGCCAAACCCAGTAACAAAAATGTTTATTTTCCTGACCCCCGAAAGAGCCCTTAATACGGCAGCAGTAAGAAAGGCAAACAAGCAGTGCCTGATAAAATTTCCACGGCTGTCCTAGGCTGCCAAAGCGAAGAAGGACTAAAATGACTGTCTGTACTTTCAATGCCCGTACACTGGCAGCGGAAGCATATATTGAGGATCTGATGCTGCAAGCAAGAAAGATCAAATGCGACATCATTGGTCTGACTGAGACGAGGAGGCGTCAGTCGCATCATGCTGTATTTGACACCGGAGAAGAATTGTTCCTTGGAACATGTGATGAAAGAGGCGTCGGTGGCATTGGTGTCCTTGTCAACACGAACATGGCTGTCAACATTGATTCATTTGAATGCCTAACAAACCGAATAGGACGATTACACTTGAGGAGATGTGGCCCACTGCCAGCAATTTCTATCTTCATTGTCTATGCACCAACATCCACATACAAAGAAGATGAAATTGAGAAATTCTACATGGAATTGGAGGAGTTCTATAAAAAGATCACACCTTCTACAAGATCATAGTCGGTGATTTTAATGCCAAGATAGGACCGAGAAGATCGGCTGAAGAACTCCACATCGGGACCCATGGCCTAGAATGGAGCGAACAGGGTGAGAGACTATCTGAGTTCATCATGTCCACCAAGACTATTCATGGGAACTCACAGTTTCAGAAGGCTGAAGCGAAGCGTTGGACATGGGAATCTCCTGGTGGACAGTTCCACAATGAAATCGACCACATCATCTTCAATCGACGGTTTTGTCTGACCCGATGTTGCTGTCGTCCCCCAAATTCCAGACAGGATCGGACCACCGTCTCCTTCGTGCAAAAATTCTACTTCCCATAGCGGGGAGAAAAGGCTGCAAAGTTTAAGAAGAGAACTCCCAGAGCGACCACCAACTGGGAACTCTTTAGCACCATTGCGGCAACATGGGAAGATACCATCATTGATGACATCGATGAAGAATACAACCGACTGGTTCAGCACCTCCATGATTGTGCGAAGAATGCCGAGAGAGAAAAACACAAAAGGGCGCTTGTCTTCAGAAACTCTCGAGCTCATTCGCCAACGTGGCAAGCGCGCCAGCCTCAGGAGACCAAATGCTAACGTCCAAGCTTGCTAAACAGTGCAGAGAAGCGATAAAAGCAGACCTCAAAGACAGAAGAGCAGAAATACTGGAAGATGCAGCAGAAGCCGGGAAAAGTATTCGCACTGCCCGCCTGTCCTTCGCCAACTATAAGACCAAGATGACTGCCCTCCGCGCCTGATGGATCTATCACATCTTCCAGAAAGGCAATGGAGAAGATTATCCAGGACTTCTACTCAAATCTCTTTGATAGCCACATCCACCTGCCCACATACCAAATTCCACAGGATGGATACGCCATTCCCAACGTTCTCCCTTCTGAAATAAGACATGCCATCTCTTATTTGTAATATGTACATAAATATATATGTACATATTATGATACCAATATCCAAGGTCAAGTGAAACATATATTAGGAGGTCTTGTCAAAGGTGGAAATTATCACAAACGTGTGAGAGTCAGAGGCTAGGTAAGACAGAAAATGGAATAGTGTGCTAACAATTGTCGAGGGTACTAATGCTAACCTAGAACTGAGCATTAAATAGAGGCAAAAGGATACACATGACAACCCTTTAATGTATGTTCTGCAATCCATAGTCTGGAGGGGGAAGGAAAAGAGAAAGAGAGAGAAAGGGAAAGAAATAAAGAACCTGCCATGGAGGAGGGCTTGGGGAGGGGGAGGGAACCTGGGACGTTGGTGGTGGGAGATGGGCACTGGTGGGGGATGGGTGCTGAAACACTGTATGACCAAAACCCAAATATGAACTTTTTTTTTTTTTTTTGCTTTTTGGGTCACACCCGGCAATGCTCAGGGGCCACTCCTGGCTCTGCACTCAGGAATCACTCCTGGCGGCGCTCGGGAGACCCTATGGGATGCGGGGATCGAACCCATGGCTGCATGAGCCAGCCGCGTGCAAGGCAAGCGCCCTACCCGCTGGGCTATTGCTCCGGCCCCCAAATATGAACTTTTTAATTGTATATCTTTGTAATTGTAAAAATAAAAAATTTATAAAAAGCATTTTAAGGAAATAATGTCAAAGAAATTATAATTAATTACATTTTATAAAAAGAAAAAAAGACATTTATACATGAATGTTTAACTCAAGTGAATTGACATGTAATCTTTTTAAAGATAATTACCTAGATTGTAAGACCAAAATAAAAATAATAGATATAATAATAACACACATATTCATATAATGATTAGTTACATATACTTGATATTGAACTAATTAATATTGTGTCTCTCCTAATTAAGAAAAGGACAAATACTTTTATTATTACAGCTAAAAATGGTGAATTCGAGATATTGAAAAATTAAATGATTTGATAAACTATACAGCAATTTAAACATCAAAGGTTAAATTTAAGTCTTTGATTTCTCAAACTTTGATTTCTCAACTTTATCTAGCTCTTCACTTATACTACACTTACTACATTAGTATAACCAGAATGCTCTACTATTTTCTCTACTTTCCACTTTTACAGTTTCAGTAAGGATTTCATCTGTGAAAACTGAAAATTGGTTCACTACTAGCTGTTGGAAGACAGATTTAGCTAATCTGGGAGCTTTGTTGTTTTGCCCACACCCAGCTTAATCTTATTTAAGTCAAGGTTCATTCTAATGAGACCTCTCTTCTATGTAAACACTGCTAGAGGGTGTGACAGTTACAGAAGTCACCTTGATTGAATAACTTCTGACTTATACATCTACTAAGACTCCTATGTTTTCTAGATTGGGCACAGCTCCTCTTTATACCCACTGCACCCAATGTGGGACAGTTAGAATTTACCAGGAGACTACCACCCTGGCTACATTGAGACTATAGGAAGACTATAGGAAGGATCACACTAGTTTGCTCTAAGCAGGCGGAGTGTCCCTTTCAGTACACGAGAACAAGATACTCAGAATTACCCTGGTGTAGATAATAATAAGGACCTTGTGGGTACCATCTAGATTACATGAAGCTCATGAAGTTAAGATGTATTACTTTACATCAGCCCCTCTCTCTCCAGTGTTTTACATAAGAGATAATCTCCTTAGTCCTTGTCATAACCTTTGTTTATACCTGCAATAAGGTGTGGCACTACACTCTGTTTAGGGTTCTTTGTTGACATGACAACCTCCTGATTGGATTACTTTGGTGTATATGAGGGGGCTGACTTGAGGCCCCTTCACCTTTTGCCATTTGGTTCCTCAGCCTTCAGCTTTTGGCTCCCTGCGGCTTTTGACTTTTGGCTTTTGGCCTTTTGCTCTTTGGCCTTTTGCTCCTTCTTCTGGGTAGGACTCAGCTCTGGTGAGATCCTCTCTCTCTTTGGTGGGAGACTTAGGCTCTTTTGTATGGTCTAAGTTCGGACCAGAGCTAGAGTTTATTCATTATATTGGATTGCTGTGGAAGAGCTTTTGTACTATTAAAAGCCATTTTTGGAACTGCACCGGATTAAGTGAGTTTTCATCTGTTCTCCCGGCATCCTCGGAGGTAGAAGACAACCTCTGTCCTGACACTGTCGGGGACCCCGGCAGCATTCCCCGACAACTAGCCTCTTCACTGATGCTTAAATTTTCAGTTCTTAAAAAAGATGAAAAACCACAGGGTATGGCCCAAAACAACAGAAAAACTATTTTTATTTAAAACAAGGATAGTATAGAAACTTTCTTTAATTTGCACATGTGTTGTGTGTGTGCTTGTGTGCTCACACATGCGTATGTGTAGAAAAAAAGTATTATTTACTGTTTGATTCTGAAGATAATAAGAAAAATATTTAGTTGTTCTGAAATAAGTCCAAAGTAAATATAATGAATGCTACAAATCTTATATTTGAATTTTTATAGCATGTTTTAGAAAAAATGTGTTTTGTGATGTCACTTGTATAAAATGAATTTGTGTATGGAATGTAGAACCTCTAGCCATGGCTTCTGTTATGCCTTTAGGCATGTTCTTTCTCTAAAATTAAGGAATTGAGGGAATGAGTTTAATTGGGTATTTGAAATTAAAATCTTTTAGAAAACAGTTCATTGTTTTCTATTGAAGATGAATTAGTACATAGAGTAAAAGTTGCCATATTCAGTAGATATAGTAATCCTTCTAAGTAGTGTAGAATAGTCCATGCAAATTTAGCTTAGGGAGTTTCCTACAACTTTTAGATTGGTGCTATTTTAAAACAATAAGCTCTATTCCATCAATGGTACTGAGAAGGGAAATAAAGCATAAAAATGCAATTCAGTATTTAGCACAGAGAGTGAAAACTGCTGGCATTGTAATTGCACTTTGCTGATGTATCGTTTTGAAGCATATTATTTGCTGCCCCTAAAGAATCATTTTCTCTTGGTGAGCATTCTACCTTGTATGTAATAGCAGTAACAGCATTCACATAAACGATGGTCTTTTGGGCATAATACTGTAAATACAAAAATCAGGGCTATAAGCCCACAAAATATATCTTACTTGTTACAGACATTTCCAATTTATTAAAAGAACCTCTCAGGTAGCCTTCATGGCTTTTCCCCTTTAAAATGTATTAGAAATATAGTAATTTGACATATAATTTAAATGAACATTCCATCTAAATGTGGCTTTATGTTCAGTTATTTTTTTATTTTGCGGCAATACCTGGCTGTGTTCAAGAGCTACTCCAAGCTCCTTGTTGGGGTCATTCCTTGAGGTGCATGGGGACTATCTGATCTAAAGAACAAAGCACTCAGTCAGCCTGTTGAACTGTTGCACAGACCTTTAAATTAGTTCTGTTCTGGAATATGCTGAAACAATACCTAAAAGGATATTGACCGAATTGCCAAATGTGGTAAAGAAAGACCAATAAAAAAACATCATGTAAGCAGATGTGGTATCTCGTATAACAGATATATTCAAAGAATAGGAATTTCTAGTCAAACGTTCAGTTCTCCATTTTATTATGTTTTGAAACATTTTTTATTTAATTTTTAATATTAATTGATAGTAAGAATTAAAATGTGGCTAACTAATAAATCATTTTAAAAACCACTAAACTGCACAGCCACCTTGAATGAAAGTTTTGCCACATTTTCTAAATCTACAAAACTAGTATTTTTAGTGGTCTCACATTTATTCCTTCATTACTGTGCTTTATTGCCGCTGTTTCTGACTCTTTTGTAGTGTCTCCCCAATTTAAGATATGACCTCTTGCACCTCTTTATTTCTTTGTATAAGGAGAATTATTGACTCCAGGAAATTGTACTTTCACAAATCACCTAAATTTTTGTTAATGGCAGAACTCTTTTAGAGGAAATAACAGGGAGATTCAAGGAAGGAAATCATTTCCCTGAATTTTATTCTCACACAGGAATAGGACAGAGGAAAAAAAACCTCAATTATGAGCAGAATGGCAAGAGACAGAAATCTCTTTTTTATCTTGTATTTTGAACAAAAGTGAAATGACAACTGGCAAAAATCATTTTCATTGCATCTAAGACAAGAAAAAAACATTTTTAAAAAAGCGAGCACCAAACGACTAACCTCAGTCCAGTGATAAATTGGAGTGAACTATAACAGACCTGATGGAATGGTTTGAGGCTCTTTATGTTCCTGGAGCAAGCAGGTGCCCTTGGGCTCTACTTGCATGAGACAGGTCACATGGAGATGTTACTGGTGCCCGCTCAGCAAATCAATGATGAACGGGAGCAGTGATACAGTGATAACAGCAAGTAGTATTGCAATGAGGTGATTAGCCAGGAAAGTTAGTTAGCCTAATGGCATTAGATTAGAAAATGTGAACAGCATTTCAGCTAATCCTCTGAAGGGTTAGATAAAGGGAAAAACAACATAAAGGGAACTGGAGGAGATACTCCATGATCAGAGTTATACTTCAGATATGTAGAGATCTTAGTTTTAAATCCAGCATCACACAGTTCCCAGCAACTTCTGGTGTGTCCCTGATTGTCCCTGAACATAGCTGGGATTGCCCTTGTGGCTCCCAGCATTTCTAGTTCTACATGGCTAAATCCTAGCATTTGAAACAGTTGACCAAAGTGTTACTAATAGGGGCCACTGGGAAGGGCAAGCACTATTTGGATGGGAGAGGATTGTGGGCAGTATCAGAATAGTTCTCGTGCAATGTAGATTGTATGTTCTCCAAAGTTAGTTAAGTGTGAATCCACGTCTTTCTAAATAAGGCAAGACATGTTCAACCTCTTACAGTCAATTACAAAGACACGAAACCTTAGTTTTAAGTTAAATTGTTTTATTACAAATGAATCAACCATAAACTTAATAAGAGGGAATTGCTCATACTGAGAAGAGGTCCTAGATTGTTGGCCAGAATGCAGGGAAGAATCCAGCCCCTGACTTCTTTCCTACATATTTGAACCATTTGTAGAAAATGTATGGCACTTAGATTTCTGGTCATGATCACCAACATTAATTACAAAATTGAAATGCATTTAAAGCAATTTAACTTGTATGCTTATGTATATGAAATACAAAATGCATTTATGTTTACATACATTTCAGAAAGTTAATATCTAAAGTCTTATACTTTTAGAAGTACTAAACAATCTACTGTTAATAAATATCCTTTCCTCATGATAAATGCCATTGGATCTGACAATAGGCTAATTATGCTAAATACACATGCACACATATGTGTACATATATAAAATATAAACAATCTATAGTCTTTGTACCTGAAAAATTTAGTTCAATATGTTTTTCAGGTGAAAGAAGTTGGATAAAAATAGGAATATTGAAATTCATGATAGTAAACCTGAGATTGAAAGTTTCGTTGGCAATTAGCAAAAACTTCTAAGGAATTCAGTGGCTAATGGGGGCATGTTAGACTACCATTAACCCTAGAATATGGGGAGGGAAAATAAAGAAATTGAGAAGCATGGAAAAGAGACAGATGGAAAATAATAAGGGCAGAGAACAGGTGAACTCAGATACACTGCCAGTGCAGGGGAATGCTATAGACAAATATCCAAATGAAAAGAATCAACAACATTGTAATGATGGACCCAAACTTCGACAACCAAGATTAAAAGATGCTTGAAAATGCACTTTAGTGATGGAGAGAAGGGGAGGGAACATGGTAAAATAGGTGGAGGGAAGATTATACTAAATAGGATAGGAGCTGGAACATTATACATCCAAAACTCAAATATGAATAACTTTTTTAATTCATGATGCTTAAATAAAATAAAATAAAAAATAAATAAAAACAAGTTACTTAAAATAAAACTAAAGTTGTGTGTCTTTGTAATTGACTTTAAGAGGTTGAACATGCCTTACCTATTGAGAAAGAAATGATTCCCACCTAGTTAATTTGGATGACACAAAATCTTTGATGGTAACATTATAACCATTGGGCAACATTAACTCAAAAAATAATGATTCCTACTTAACTAAATTTGAACATATGCTAGATATTTTACATTTTTATAACTTTAGAAAAGACGAAAAGAACTCTCCTCTTCTCCCACATGTACAGTATTTCCTACATACTGTTAGAATACACCCCCTCTCAGAGAGCCCTGAAAGCTACTGAGAGTATACCGCCCACAGGCAGAGCCTGGCAAGCTGTCTGATGTGTATTTGATATGCCAAAACCAGTAATAACAAAGTTTATTTCCCCAACCCTGAAAGAGCCCTAAATATGGCAGCACTGAGAAGGACGAACAAGGAGGGCTGATAAAATCTCAGGGCCGAACTAGGCTACCAAAGCAAAGAAGGACTAAAAGGTCTGTCTGGACATTCCAGACCAACAGCTGTGCTGGCAATTTTAGACTATAATGGATTTTAGAACTGTCCTTACTAGGATCTTTCACATTTAAACACTGCAATGATCATTCTAGGTGCAACAAACTGGAGAGACTATGGGGAATGAGGAATTATGATGTCACACTAGAACTTTCTATTGAATATGCACATAGGGACATCAGACATAGTTAATATCTGTAGGGCAAGCCACAAAATGTAAGACAAGGGGAGAGAGAAATACAGGGGCATAGACAAAGAGCTCTCAAACAGAAATAAAATGTGCCTACAACAGGGGCAGGCTGGGTTTAGGTGGGCCGGCGTGTTTGGGATATGGGCTGTGGGAATTTGGCACGTGTGGAGGGATTGGTGCTGGACACTATATGACAGAGACACAATTATGAAAATCCTTGTAATTGTATATCTCTCATAGTATAATAAAAATAAAAAATAAAATTACTATCTGTACTTTTAATGCATGTATGCTGGCATCGGAGAGTATCTATTAAGGTTCAGATCGTGCAAGCATGAAAGATCAAGTATGACATCATTGGTCTGACCGAGACGAGAAGGCATCAATAATTGCATCACGCCATTTTTGACACCAGAGAAGAACTGTTCCTTAGAACATGTGACAAAAGACACATAAGTGGTGTTGGTGTCCTTGTCAACATGAACCTGACCATGAGCATTGATTCATTTGAATGCCCTACAAACCAGATAAGACAATTACACTTGAAAGAGATGTGGCACACTGCCAGCAGTTTCTATCTTCGCTGTCTACGCACCAACATTCATATACAAGGAAGAAGAAATTGAGGTATTCTACACGGAACTGGAGGAGTTCTATAAAGAAGATAACACCTTCTACAAGATCATAGTCAGAGATTTTAATGCCAAGATAGGTGCGAGAAGATTGGCCAAAGAACTCCACATCGGGACACATGGCGTAGAATGGAATGAACAGTGTAGAATGGAATGACTATCTGAAATCTGACATTCCATTTCGTCAGTAAAGAAACGAACAGCACCCAGCCCAGACAAAGTCAGACCTGAACACCTGAAGAATCTGCCTTCAGTACTCATAAATACACTGGCTCAGCGCTTCACACACTACCTGACTGAATGCAAAGTGCCCTCCCAACGGAAAACCAGCAGGACAGTTCTACTGTTCAAGAAGGGAGATATCCACGACATTAGCAACTATCGCCCCATTTGCCTTTTGTCCATCACCTACAAGCTGTTCACTCAAGTCATCCTGAACAGGATTGGCAGAACATTAGATGAAGGACAACCATGAGAGCAAGCTGGCTTCTCAAAAGAATTCAGCACAATCGACCATATGCACATGGTAACCAAGCTCATTGAGGTTTGTAGGGAGTTCAAGATGCCGCTCTGTCTTGTGTTCATTGATTTCAAGAAAGTTTTGATTCTGCTGAGACCAAACAACCATCGAAGCCCTAGCCAAATAGAGCATTCAAACCCAATACATCAAGATCCTTTGTGAGCAGTGTTACGGACTCACCACCAATATCTCACCATTCTATAAGGAAGTGATCATTGATGTGTAAAGAGTGGGGTGGGCAGGGTGATACCATTTCACTGAAATTCTTTAGCACCACCCTCGAGAACATCATGTGACAATTAGAATGGGAAGGAATGGGAGTGAAGATAGATACACCACCTCTGCTTCGCTGATGACATTGTTCTAATAACACCAAACAATAGCCTAGCTGCACAAATGCTGGCTGACTTCCACCGAGAATATGGAAAGATAAGTTTACAGCTGAATCTCAAAAAAACAATGTTCATGAAAAACAAACTAGTTCCAGAGGCCCCATTCAATCTCAATGGAACAAACTTCTCTGAATGCTGCAGTATGTGTACCTAGGCCGAGAACTCAATATGATGAGGAACCTAAAAACTAAACTGTACAGGAGGAAGAGAATGGCATGAAACGACCTCAAGAGCATCGAAGCAATAGCTAAAAGGACAAAGAACCTCTGGCTCTGGGCACATCCTTCGACTCCACCATCCTCCCTGCATTAACAGATGCCTCAGAGACCTGGGCCTTACAAAAGCAGAATGAGAATGCTATTTGGGTCTCCCAAAGATGAATAGAAAAAGCTATGCCTGCAATATCATGCCTCACTCAAGTGAGACAAGGAATTTGGAGTTCCGACCTCTGTTGACAATCAAGAATCAAGTATGGTGTCATATTTGCCAAGAAGTCGAAAACCAGATGGGCTGGACATGTAATGTGATTTGGAGACAACCGCTGACTAGAGCTGTTACCGACTGGATCCCATGGGACCACAAAAGATCACATGGCTGCCCACCTACAAGATGGTCAGATTTCTTCACCAAGACCCTGAAGATGGTTTGTGGTTCTTTGTATTCGTGGGGCAAACAGATGCCATTGGGTTATACTGGCACATGATAGGGTCAGATGGAAACATTACTGTGCCTGCTTGAGCTAATCAATGAATAACGTGATGTCAAGTGATCAAGTGATCTGGTTGTTTTTACCTTCTCAAGAAATTTTTTAGAATTCTGATAAATGGTAGTAGAGTCAGAAAATGAAACTAAGAGATGACTCCAGAAAAAGAACATAAAGATGAGACCATTTCTGTTAAGAAACCTATTTTTTAAGATTATACCAATGAGAACACTTACTTTGGCAAAGAATAAATACTCAATTCATGAAAAGAATTTTTTGAAAGTCCACATTGTATCAATTTAATAATTTCAGTTTAGAATTGTTTACAAAAATTTTAAATGACCATCAAATGTTTAATTTTACAGACAGAAAGCATGGTAAAATGCAAAATTTTGAGAAAAAATAAAACCATTTGAAAAATAAAGTATGAATCTTCTATTCCATATTTGTTATCAATATATGCCTTTATTAATATGTTTAATTTATGGATATTTAGTAAGTCAAGCTACATTATCGTATTTTATAGGGTTCTTGAGTGTTTAAACATAAATGATAGAGTAAGTTATTTCATACTAAGAATTTAGAAATATTTAGGTCATTTGAAACTGCAATTTAAGCTTTATAAAATTTAATAATTACTTCAATCAAAAGTAATTCATAAAATTGCCTTCATTTTTTACCTTAAGTACCTCATAGAATTAAGCATTTTCCAAAATTAAAACTTCATGTAATTGCTTTTTATAATTTCTGAACCTCATTGCTGAAAATAATGAATTATGTTAAAAATTATTTTTAGTGAACATGCTTTGAATATACTAAAACATTACCACTGCTTGTTTTAAACTTTTACAATAACATTTAATAATAAAAGAACACAGAATTTCATGTAATTTTTGGCTAGTATTTCAGTAATTCCTTCATAATTGCACTTATGGTAATTTCATACTAGTAAAGAATTAATTTGATTATTCTCATCACTTATGTATGACTATTATTTTCTTGTTACTACTTATTGGGCAAAATTAATATTCATAGACTATAGTTCTCATATTTTAAGAATTTTAGCTCTGTGTGATTTTGTTAAGAGAAAAATACAGATTTCTTAGATAAATCTGTATTTAGTTTGAAGCACCCTTCATTTTATAAAAGTTGGATGATGAGCTGGGATTAAAATCAGCTTCTTTCTTGGGTGGGGCTCTGATGAGCTGTAGAGTCTGGACGTTGAAAATGACTGTTATTATGGTAAGAAAGTTTCCCTGGCTGCTTCTGAGGCCCTACTTGGCTGGCAGGCCAGGACCAGAACCCGTCCTCCCTCCTGTTCACCCCATGGTCAGCTGAGCTGGGGAGAACCAGATGACAGCTCTGCCCCATGTATCTGTGTCTCTGCATCATGTCCAACGGGCAGTTGTTCCTGGTCGGGTTCATAAAGCCTCCCAGAGGTGGGGGGAGCGTGACTGTCTGGTTCTGTCCTATTGGTCAGAACGGGACAGATACAGACAGAAGCTGTCTGGTTCTGAAAGCTCATCAGAGCCCCACCCAAGACAGAATCTGATTTTAAGCCCCGCTTATCAGAGCCCCACACAACAGAGCAGTCGATTTCAAGCTCAGGTTTGCAGGTCTTGGCAGCTATAGTCACCACATTTCTGTGGAGATGGAGATATGGTCCCTCTCTTCTACCTCTCTCCTCTGTCTGGGAGGCCTGATGGGCTGACCTACAAACTGCCTCCAGGCTGTCAGTCATGATGCAGAGACACAGACACAAGGGGCAGAGCTGCCATCCAGCTCTCCCCTGGGGCAAGCGGCCACTTTGTGGCTGTGTGGTATGTTAAACTAGTGAAACCAGTCATGTTCTAGAAATTCAGAAAGTAAATTCAAGAACAGAATTTGGCCACAACCAAAGAGACGGAAGACAATGGATTTATCAACAACATTGCCATGTATGTGCTTTAACAGTCAATATAACTAGTGTCAGATGAGGGAGCAGGCATGGAAATTGGGGTGGGGTGGGAAATGAGGGTCTTTGGTGGTGGGAACATACTGGTGGTGGGAGTGGTGTTGAAGTATGAATCTTTCTATCAACTGTATTATGGAAACCTTTTACTCTGGAAATCCTGGTGTTTCAAAAAGAAAGAAAAAAAATGGACTTAGATAATTGGTTATAATTTCTTGCTCCCAAAACTGTATTAAATACTGCTCCTAATATTCAAAGACAAATTTGTAATGATAATTAAAGAAAATTTTCCCTAGTCTTGAAAGTTACATAGATAAACAATTTTTATGCTCACTTAACCTCCATGACATACTCTGCTATTTTTCTTCATAATAAATTAAAAGTATCTAATTCATCTTTGATGTCATCTGAGAACTCTACACATATTTTCAGTTTAGTTGTATCACTTGTCTTCCCATTTTTCGTGGATTTTCTTGAGCAGGCACCAGTAACATTTCCATATGTCCTGTCTCATGCTAGTTTAGCCCAAGGGCATCTGCTTGCTCCAGGAACACATAGAATCTCAAACCAATACTTCAAATCATGGGAATGAAGTCTATAACTGTTACTGGTTTTGGGCATATCAAATGTGACATGGGTAGCTTGCCAGGCTCTGTCAAGTCTACATCAATCAAAAAAGACAAAGTATGATTAACAATTGTTTAATAATCAAATTCTCATAGATTAAGTCCCATTATAAAAGTGAAAATGCTAACAGAAAGGTACAGATTTATTTGCTATAAGAAAAATCAGTAAGAATAATATGGAGAACTGTGACATTGGCAATATATTTTATATATTTGCTTATCTGAAAAGACATAGTAAAGTTTAATTGAAGCTTAGAATAGCTAGGTCTGTCAAAGACATTTGTTTTACATACAATAATAATGATGAATTAAAATTTTTAGTTAAAGAATAAAATGGTGCCTGTAGTTCTAGATAAAAGAAAGCATCATTAATATTATCTTTCTTTAGTTCTTGGTCTTGTAACCATTCAATCAGTATAATTTAAAACTTATTAAACAGCTCTATTGTAAAATTGTAGCCAGCTTTTTAAAATTCTGTTTCTATTATCTGAAATGTAATTTCAAGAAGAAAAAATTGGTTTGTGACTAAGGTTTTGAAGTCAAAGCTTATCTTTTCTGTTTCAAAAATAGTTTCAGGAATTAGAACACAATCTCTTTTTGAATTTAACAATTTAAGACATTTAGCTTCAATTACATGTAAGGAATCAAAACTACTTTCAGCACCAATATAAAGTTTTATAAATAACTTATTCTTTATGTATTATCTACATAATTAAAACCAATTATGAGTATTAGAGATAATAAAAGCAAATTATTTGATAATTTTTATATTTTCATTATTTATTGATAAAATGAAAAATCTCTATACTGAAAGTTCAAACTTTACTTGGTTCTTTAATAATAATTAAAGAAAAAAATTTAAATGGCACAATTTGTCCCCAGTCTTGGAGCAGAGAAGCTTCAAAGAGCTGTTCAAACAACAATTCAATACAGTGAAGAATTACAAAGTTCATCTTTATTCTTAAAATGTTTTAAAATATAACTTTATCCTTATGACATAAATACATATTTAAGTAATGTGAAGATACATGTGTGATTAAACTAAATATTATTTTATTAACATTTCTTGCAAGTTGGGAAAATCTTAATTGTCCTTCAACTACTAGATGGCATATCATGCAATGGAAAAACTACCCGAATGACAAAGAGGGAGAAAATATTGATAAACACAGCATGGATACATTCTAAGTGAATTTATCTAAACGAAGGATTATCCAAAGATTCATATTGTGTCATTTCATTTATTTGTGACTCCAGGAAGCCAAGCTTAGAGAATGACATCAGAGATTACCAAGGCCGGGGGGTTAGTCATCCAGGGAAAGACACTCTGGAGGATTTCAATGTGGGCATGTAATTCTGCACAAAAACTATGATTCTGAATATATGGCTTGCTTTCTTTAAAAAAGACAGAAAACATCATAAAAGGAGTAAAATTGTTAAATTTTTGATATGCTACCTAGTATGTAGGAGGAGGAATAGAGTATAAAATATGGCTAATTATAAAAATTAAATTGAATTATATGGGAAAGAAAGAAGCTGGCCTTTTTATGTTGGATTAAACTATTTTGAGTTGATGCAGTAATGCAAAAGACAAAAGACTATACAGGAACTTTATGCACTAATGGGTAAATTCAGCTCATATAAGAATAATGTTTAGAAATTTTGTTCTAGGTGTGTTTTAAGTATGGTAGAAATAGTACATCATTAAATGATTTGTAGGTTTTCTACAAACCTACAAATCTCCCTGTGCCAAGCTGATCACAAGGCGCCTGGGAGGGATGGTGGGTTCTAGCCATGGCCCGTTATTCCAGCAGAGACTCGCAAGAAGACAGAGGAACCCCCACACCATGAGGACCACCATTTTCCACATCTGGACTCCCTCTCATCAGAACTCCACCCAGCAGAAGAGCTGATAGCAGCCTGGCTCTTCTAGACCTGCCCTGCAGCAGTCTTACATGGGGCAGAGCTGCTACCGCCTCTTCCTGTGCCCAGTTGATCACGAGGTGCCTGGGAGGGATTCACATCCTGACTCTCCACTTGTCAGAGCTCCACCCGGTAGAAGAGCTGATCAGAAGCCCGGCTTGCAAGGCTGCTTTACGCACTGTTGCTTTACGGCCGCACGGTTCATCAATAAATGCTCAATATTAGAGGTGACTACAAGAGTATCCCAATGCACGGCACAGCCTGGCAAGCTACCCATGTCATATTTGATATGCCAAATACCAGTAACAATTATAGACCTCATTCTCATGACTTGATGGAATGGTTTCAGACTCTTTATGTTCCTTGAGCAAGCAGATGCCCTTGGGCTCTACTTGCATGTGACAAGACATATGGAGATGTTACTGGTGCCGGCTCAAGTAAATTGATCATCAACGGGAAGACAAGTGATACAAGTGAAGTACATTTTCTCACAAAAAGAACAAAAGTTTCAAATAACATAAAGGGAAAAGACTATAATGAACACAGAAGTGTTGAACTCGAGGTGGGAGTATCAATACAGAAGCATGCTTTATTGTTCAAACACTGGGAAACTGTAAGTGTGTGAACATGCATGTGTGAGTTAATACAGATCGGTCTCCTAACTGTATTCACTAAGGTGTGGCACTGCAGTAACAGTGAGCACAAAAGCTCAGAACTTAGTTTTAAAAGCTATATTGCAATAAAAGTACTTCAGAACAGACCAAGAGGAACACAAGGTGATCCTGTTCCCTTATAGGGTGCTAGTAGATGAGAGAGTACATTTGAAAAGTTGTATTAAGGGAAAGATTGGTGAATTTATGTTGAAAGGATATAAAGGGAAAAGAGTAACAGTGCAATAGGCAAATTACAGACAAACCCATTTTAAATGGGTTGGTTGAATCTTTCCAGAAATGAACACTGATAACTGATCATTATTTGAATTCTGTTATCATCGATTTTCTTGAGCGGGCGCCAGTAACATTTACATTGGACCCTGTCACGTGCCAATGTAGCCCAATGGCATCTGGTTGATTCAGGAATATGAAGAGCCTCAAACCATTCCTTCAGGGTCTTGACAAGGAAGTCTGATCATCTTGTAGGTGGCAGTCACGTTATCTTTTGACATACCGTGGGATCCAGTCAATAACAGCTCTAGTCCAGCAGTTGTCTCCAAATCGCATTACATGTCCAGCTCATCTGATTTTTGATGCCTTGGCAAACGAGACAGCATCCCTGATTCTGGAACAGCGATGGAGGTCAGAACTCCGATTCCTTCTCTCACTTGAGTGAGGCGTGATATTCCAAGCATAGCTCTTTCGATTCCTCTCTGGAAGACCCGAATAGCATTCTCATCCTGCTTTCGTAGGGCCCAGGTCTCTGAGGTGTATGTTAATGCAAGGAGAATGGTGGAGTCAAAGAGATGTGCCAGGAGCCGGAGGTTCTTTGTCCTTTTAGCTATTTCTTCAATGCCTTTGAAGGCATTCCATGCCACTCTCATCCTCCTGTGCAGCTCAGGTTTTAGGTCGTTCATCATGTTGACTTCTTGACCTAGGTACATATAACTGCTGCATTCAGAGATGTTTGTTCCATTGAGAGTGAATGAGGCTTCTGGAACTAGTTCATTTTTCATGAACATAGTTTTCTTTAGATTCAGCTGTAGACCTATCTTTCCACATTCTCGGTCAAAGTCAGCCAGCATTTGTGCCGCTTGGCTAATGTTTGGTGTTATTAAAACGATGTCATCAGCAAAGTGGAGGTGGTGTAGTTGCCGACCATCAATCTTCACTCCCATTCCTTCCCATTGTAATTATCGCATGATGTTCTCGAGGGTGGCGCTGAAGAGTTTTGGTGAAATGGTATCACCCTGTCTAACCCCTCTTTTGACATCAATGATCACTTCTTTGTAGAATGGTGGATCCTGGTGGTGAATCCGTAATACAGCTCACGAAGGATCTTGATGTATTGGGTTTGAACACCCTGTTTGGCTAGGGCTTCAATGACTGCTTCAGTCTCCACAGAATCAAAGGCTCTCTGTAAACCAATGAACGTGAGACAGAGCAGCCTCTTGTACTCCCTACAAACCTCGATGAGCTTGGTTACTGTGTTATATGGTCGATTGTGCTGAATCCTTTCCAGAAGCCAACTTGCTCGCATGGTTCTCCTTCATCTAGTGTTCTGCCAATCCTGTTCAGGATGACTAGTGTAAACAGCTTGTAGATGACGGACAACAGGCAGATGGGGCGATAGTTCCTGATGTCGTGAATGTCTCCCTTCTTGAACAGTAGAATTGTCCTGCTGATTTTCCATTGGGAGGGCATCTTGCATTGGACAGGTAGCGTGTGAAGAGCCGAGCTAGTGTATTGATGAGTACAGACAGCAGATTCTTCAGGTGTTCAGAAAGAATTTATGTTGAAAGGACACAAAGGGTAAAGAGCAAAATTGCAATAGGCAAATTACAGACAAACCCATTTTAATGGTCTGGTTTAATATTGCCAGAAATGAACACTGATAATTATACCTCTAAAAATGAATCAGTTTAAAGGTTGTATCACCTCTCTGGAAATTTTACCAATCATGTATAATATCAATATAATGATAACAAAATAATTTTTAAAAATTGATGGGCCCTTAGCAATACTATAGCAGATAGGGCACTTGCCTGCACACTTCTAACCCAGATGATCCCTTATATCCTGTGCGGTCTCCCGATTTCTTCCAGGAGTGAGCCGTGAGCACTAAACCAGGAGTAAGACTTGAGTATAGCTGGTGGCCCCAAAATAAACCAAGAAAATTATGATAAATTCAAGAAAACATCACATAATTAAGCTTCAAAAACTTAAAATAAAAAAGATAGGTACAAAATGGCATCTCTCAGATGTGGGAATTAAAAATATGTAGTAAGATAGCAACAGAAGTGGGGAGTGGTTCACAGAACTGAGCTTACATTTGTGAAGGGTTGGGGCTGGGAATTGGCTGGTGGTGGGGAGGTCTTTGGGTCCTTACTGGAGGGAAGTGGGTACTCTGGTGATAGGTGCGGTGTCGTTATAATGTATGTATGAAACCATGATTAACAGGATTTAAATGCCAAGCTTCAATAAAGATTTTAAAAATAAAACAAAACAAAATATGACTGGATAAACAAGTAAATAAATAGTATATTGGATTTAGTTAAGGGTAAACAACAATCATATATAATGTGGCATCTCAGGTTGGATACTGGAATAACAGAAGAATATAGGTGGACAATGTGATAAAATCCACATTGTACTTCAATTCATATTGTACCACAGTTAATTACTTGGTTATGATAAACATTTTGTTAAATAGAGACATGATACAATATAACATAAGGTAACACTGGGGAGTCCTAAAATTAGTCCAAAAGTCTAAAATGAGATCAAAATAAAATATATTTAATTATGCTTAATGTTTCTGTCTAATATTAACTTAATATGTATAAGAAGACATTTTTCATTCTACTTTTTATTTGTGCTGTGCCATTTTGAACATTTTTTTAAAAGTCATAAAAATTGGAATAGGAAATGTTCCTTTTTCCCTGTAGTTAGAATCCTTGTCAGGAAAATATATTACCCTATTTACACTTTCCTCTCTCATTGATAATATTGTCATGAAAAAAGAACATCTGAAGCCAATGTGTCCAATTCCCCAGATGTTTCACAGTGAAATATTAAATATTGAAAATTGTGCTTCATTGACCTTCTCATTATTCAGGATGTGGCTTTGGATGACATTTATATCCAGTTGATTACATTCTGTGAATTTGACATTCTTAAAGCTTTAGACAATGAAAAATAACTTGATGTTAATTGTGGCTATTGCATATTATGATATTCCTGCATTTTTTGGCCTGGAAGCTTAATAATATGCATGTGAAACATTCTAACTTAAATTAAAATAAGTACTGTCTACTTTGGTTAGAAGATTGTGAAATAGTATGCATATTTAACGAATTTTAAGTTTTGTTTGTTTCTTTCTTTCTGCATGTATGTATGTGTGTATGTATGTATATGTGTGTATATGTGTGTATATATGTATGTATGTACATATGTATAGGTGTGTATATGTGTGTATGTATGTATGTATGTATATGTGTGTGTGTGTGTGTGTTGTTTGAGCTGTACCTGGTTGTGCTCAGGACTTACTCCTGACTCTGTTCTCAGGGATTGTACTAGGCAGTGCTTGGGGATATATGAGGGATGGCTCCAGGGTTGCCCTGTAAGACAACTGCCTTTCACACTACTATCTCTCAGGGTTTCCTTTTTACATTTCTGAACTAGATAAACTGTAAAATTCTCATAGTGCTTTTAGTGCAGTTATTTAAAAAGTGTCAGCGTACAAAAATAAGTGTATAACAATAACTTTGCTAATGCACGGCATAATGGCATTTTATGAAGAGAGAAAACATTGCAGAGACGAAACTGACTATAGAAAATAATATGTTTATTATAAGAAACATACTTAGGTCAAATCAAGTATTTTCTGAAATCTTATGAGAACTCACTGGCCTTAATTTTGAGGTCAACTCTTTGCTCATTATTATTGTGATTTTCACAATATCTACCTGGGTATTCCATTTACTTATGATGGTCAGTGAGAAATTTATTTGCTTCTTTACTGCAACTTCAATTTCTAATTGCAGATCCTAGTGTAACACTAGAAAATTTTGGTTCATACACTAGCAATCATGTATTTGATCAAGACCACAGAAACTCACTTCTTTCTCTAAGCACTTTGTGGAAATACAGGTTTCTACAAATTACCAGTTTATTCTTTGAATTCAGTGTTAACTTAGATAATAAATACCCCTTCTGAGCTTTGTGTTAGTATGTTCTCTTGGTAGGCTAATTACTGTCTATCTAGAGGGGGTGTAATAACTTGCCAGTTCTTCTTTCTATCACATTATTCTACAAAAACTAGTCAACATCATCCTATTTCACCTATGGGATTTCAAGCACAACCGTGAAACTCCTGTTTTAAAAGATACATCCACAAAGTTTGCATTTTTCTTCATCAGAAAGAATATGTGACTTCAGTATCAGCTATTTTTTAAAAGCATTTTATTTTATTAAATCAGTTTGTTAATCCATTAACTAGAGCTGCTAATGTCTACAATCAAGTTTGAATCTGGCTTTCATTTTGCCTGGAGTTCAGCTAAATCACTTTGTGGTATGATTGCCTTCACAATTTTTCTGCTTCACTAATCAGCCTGCAGGGACAATAAACTGACACTAATGTCCTCATGCAAGTGCTTTTCTAGGTAATGGTCCAATAGCTATTTCTCAGCAGCCATTATTATGGATCCATCTCTTTCCAGTCCTTTCTCTCTATTTCCCTTAAATAAGATCTTTCTGAAGCTTACTGAAATTCCAGATTGGTTGTTTGAATTGACTCATCCAGCCTTAGCCAAGGAATCCAAAAACGTACCAGAGAAAAATAAATGTCTGTCTCCAGATTCTATCTGTTTGCCTGTTTTCTATTGACCTCCCTATTTCTCCTGTTTGACGCGTGCAATGTACTTCCAGGAGCGGTGGATAAAATCCTTCTTATCTCAAATTCTCTTGTGATTTTTTTTTGTCAACCTTGGCACAACAAACGGTTCTCTGTGTTTTACTTAACTGTTAATGTGAACAAGATGTAACCTGACCATAACAACTCTAAATATTTTCAAGACAGACATGAATATAACATTTATTGATGTTTCAGTAGAAATACAAAGGCTTGATGTTTAACAATGCTTTGCTGAGGCAAATTCAATAAGTATTTTTACCACTTTTTAAATTTTGTTTGCTTATAAATTTGAAGATGATTATTTATGTCATCTTTCAGGATCAATTTCTAGCTTAAAGAGCCATCTGTAGCATCTTTAGTTCTACTATATCAATCTTAAACTGATGACTATATGAGTATAAATATCTATAAGTATGTATATATAAATATATGAGTCTATATAATTTCATCGTTCACCTTCTCTTACTTTCAATGACTACAATTACCTAAGTATTTTTCAATGCAGCCCAAGTTAGTCTGATGGTTAATTGAATATTTCATGATTAATTTTTCTCCTCTTCTATTAGAGAGGACTCTAACAAACTTTTAATTAGAGACAACATAATTTCCTGACTCATCATAGTTAAGGAGATAATGTGTCAGTAAATAATCATGCAGCATACTATAAACAATAATATTAACATAATTAATAAAACCAACACCAAATGCCTCATTTATAATATTATATAGGTGAACTATCATTTAGATTTTTCTCATTTTTATATTATGGAAAGCCATGTTTTGTAGAACGAAAAGTGCTAATCTTTTAAATATTATTAAAGTCAGGCAAGGTGACTTCATTAAAATTTCTCATCTATTAAGTAGAAGGATCTGAGCTTTAAAAAGGGGTGTGGCTAATACTTTGACTTTTACTCTTATGTGTTGTTTAGGCTATTTCATTTGTCTCTCTTGAAAATGTATGTTAGAATTCTTATCATTATTTCTTTGGTATATTTCCACATAAAGTTTGATTTATTGTATATTGCTGGTGCTCTATCTTTTGTTTGTTAAAATATGTTTTAGACTTGAGTTTTTTATTACATATAATTTCTTTTCTATTTAAAGTTTCTATAGAGCTTGTTTTTATTTTTCTTTCCTGAAGCGATTATCTGAAGAAAATCAGATTTATGTTATACTTTAAAAATCTGGGGCCGGGGCCGGGCGATAGCCCAGCGGTAGGGGCGTTTGCCTTGCGGCCGGCCCATGCCGGCGGGGTCGATCTCCGGCATCTATATGGTTCCCGAGCACCGCCAGGAGTGATTCCTGAGTGCAGAGCCAGGAGAAACCCCTGAGCATTGCCTGGTGTGACCCAAAGAGAAAAAAAAATTCTGGGACCGGGCGATAGCCCAGCAGTTAGGGCGTTTGCCTTGCACACGTCTGGCCCATGCAGGCCCGGGTCGATCTCCGGCGTCCCCTATGGTCCCCTGAGCACCGCCAGGAGTAATTCCTGAATGCAGAGCTAGGAGAAACCCGTGAGCATCGCTGGGTGTGACCCAAAAAGCAAAATAAATAAATAAATAAATAAAAATCTATCGCATAATGACCTATGGATAATTGTCATGCTAAAAACAAAATGAGCAGAAAGGAGGAGTGACACACATAACACCTAATGGCGATACTGAAGAAACCTTTCTTATAGCAAATAACTGTTTATGCTGTAAGATAAGATCGGAAATGAGTTTTTTGAATATTTTAATGAATGTCTTATAGCTTATAGATTTTATTCTTAAAACCAGTTGCCCAGCCAATTTTTTTTTTTTAATTTCGTAGGTTACTTCTGGTCTCAAATAAATATATAAATTAAGCTTACAGGCACTTAGAGAATATGTATAATTTTTTATGTTTCCTTCAACCCTACCTGGTTTTCCCACTGCACTGTTGAATTTTTTTTTTTTTTTTTTGCTTTTTTGGGTCACACCCGACGATGCTCAGGGGTTACTCCTGGCTCTGCACTCAGGAATTACTCTTGGCAGTTCCCGGGGGACCATATGGGATGTCGGGAGCGAACCCGGCCCTCAGGCCTGCCGCTTGCAAGGCAAACACCCTACCCGCTGGGCTATCGCTCCGGCCCCTGTTGAAATTTTTTTTACTAGACTCCTTTAATAGAGTTTAAAATGTTCATCTAAAAATTTTTTTTTTTCTTCTTGCGTCACACCCGGCAATGCTCAGGGGGTTACTCCTGGCTCTGCACTCAGGAATTACTCCCGGCGGTGCTTGGGGACCATATGGGATGCTGGAGATCAAACCTGGACCAGCTTGGGCCGGCGCATGCAAGGCAAACGCCCTACCCGCTGGGCTATTGCTCCAGCCCCTAAAATGTTCATATAAACACCTAATCACTATCTTTCTGGCGTCACTAAGAATTGAAACAACTGTTCCCTCCAGGAGACATTCAGAACTATTTGAAACATTTTTGGTTGTAACATCTACTTGTGCTATTGTTATTTAGTGGGGGTAAGGTCAACATTAGAAATGTCTTTCCATACCTGAGATGACATTTTATAACCAAGTTTTTTTTATAAGAGTCAAGATGAAAGAGTCCTTTAAAAGCATTTAAAATAAATGCTGTTTTGATGCTGAGAAATAGTACAGCAGGTAAGATGCTTGCCTTGAACATGTAAAACACATGGACCATCCCAGCACCCCAGTTTTTGAGCATTGCTATGAATGTGTGCGGAGACAGCAGCAAATTTTGAGCTTATTTTATTTAATAATATTATTAAAATTGAATGCATTTTGAAAAACTAGAAAATAAAATGGGAAGCTAATTTTCATGGTAGTTCATATTAAAAACATGTCACTTAATAATCTAAGAATTCACTGAGCTAAAACATATCAGACTTTAATGCTACAGTACTCTAAGTCAAATATTTTGAACAGCTATAACAGGATATAATAGAGAAGATTAGTAAAATCATGTTGATCTTGAAGGAACACTATTTTGGTTCAGAGACATCCATATGATTTGTTATATAAGATGCCTTAAAACAGTGAACTAGAATTGCTATTCATTTTCATAAAGCATACACAGTTGAACATTGAAATACTGAGTTCTAAGTTTCAAATAAATTCCAAAATAATTAACAAGGAGTATGTCAGATGTAAGTAATTTAGTAAGTATTGTGTGCGGGGAAATTCTGGGGTGCCCTGCACAAAATCCGGGAACAGAGTCCGGATCCCCTTTTCTCTCAAGGAATCGGCAGCTGTGAGAACGAGAAAGATGCAAGAATCCAGAAAACTAACTTTCTCTTTTCTTTCTTTCTTTCTTTCTTTCTTTCTTTCTTTCTTTCTTTCTTTCTTTCTTTCTTTCTTTCTTTCTTTCTTTCTTTCTTTCTTTCTTTCTTTCTTTCTTTCTTTCTTTCTTTCTTTCTTTCTTTCTTTCTTTCTTTCTTTCTTTCTTTCTCTCTTTCTTTGTTCTTTCTTTCTTTCTTTCTCTTTCTTTTTCTTTCTTTCTTTCTTTCTTTCTTTCTTTCTTTCTTTCTTTCTTTCTTTCTTTCTTCCTTCCTTCCTTCCTTCCTTCCTTCCTTCCTTCTTTCTTTCTTTCTTTCTTTCTTTCTTTCTTTCTCTCTTTCTTTCTTTCCTTCCTTCCTTCCTTCCTTCCTTCCTTCCTTCCTTCCTTCCTTCCCTTCCTTTCTTTCTCTCTCTCTTTCTTTCTTTCTCTCTTTCTTTCTCTCCTTCCCTTCTTTCCTTCCTTCCTTCCTTTCCTTCCTTCCTCCCTTCCTCCCTTCCTCCCTTCCTCCCTTTCTCCCTCCCTTCCTCCCTTCCTCCCTTCCTTCCTTCCTTCCTTCCTTCCTTCCTTCCTTCCTTCCTTCCTTCCTTCCTTCCTTCCTTCCTTCCTTCCTTCCTTCCTTCCTTCCTTCCTTCCTTCCTTCCTTCCTTTCTTTGCTTTTTGGGTCACACCCAGTGAAGCTCAGGGGTTACTCCTGGCTCTGCACTCAGGAATCACTCCTGGAGGTGCTCGGGGGACCATATGAGATGCCTGGGATCAGCAAAATTTCAAAATGCTTTACTTAACACTGGTTCTGGCATACAAATCATGAATAGGAAAAATCCTGAACTTAGGGTTCCGGCTGGTCTGCGGCCACGTGTAGGCCAAGATGTTTGCCACCACATGTTATGGAGACAGTGAAGAGGCGCCAGCAGAAAGGGGGAAAAGGAGAGAGCCAAAAAAGAAAAGAAGCAGGCTAAGTTTTTATGTCCCTGCAACCTGGACCTCTCATTCCTATGGAAATCCATCAGGATCAAATTTCTTCAGGTGATTTCTCCCAGCTTCTCACCTAGGCCCTCTGAGATGTTAATGTTGCCAAGTCAAGGTCTGCCGTGGAAGCAGGGTAGAGTAAAGGGCTTCACTCTACCCTGAGATGAACTGTATCTCAGAATACAAAGGCATGCATCTGTACCAAAGAATATTCTATAACCAATTAAATATTTCTCCAATCCTTCACAAGAGCCTTGTCTTTATTTCGCAGTTGTTCTATATATCAGCCTTTGAGTTACCAGAGAGCCATGCTTGCTTGCTTGGAGGCAAACAGCATTTCTCTCTGGTCTAATTACTTAAGAGATCCAACGTGGCCAGGCAAATATACCAGTAAGATCTAGCTAGTCCCAAGATGATTGTGGCAGCATGAGAGAATATTTATACCAGCCAGTATAAAATATATAGTCAGATAAACTGCCACATTCAAACTGTCCTCCTCCAATCTACAAAGTGACCTGCAGGAGGCAACTCCAGATCAGATGCAGAGGCTCTGAGCAGCAGTGTACTGCAAAAAATGTGTAATTTTAACATGCATACAAAAGTAATTATAGTTCATTTCCTATCGATTTTTGAAATTACATTATCAGATTGTGTAATTTAATATATAATCCTGAACATATCTATCTCTTTAAACATTAAATTTATTAAAACATGTTTATTTCTTTTATTTTTATTTTTAAAAATATTTTATTATACCATCGTGAGTTCATGTTTGAGTTTCAGTCATACAGACTTCCAGCACCCATTCCTCCACCCATGCCTATTTGCCACCACCAATGTCCATACTTTCCTCTGCCACCCCCTCCTGCCTCCAAGGCGGGTTCTTTATTTCCTCCTTTCTCTTTCTCCTCTCTCTCTCTCCAACAGGCTTCCCTTTATTACACATTGTGGATTGTAATAAATACATTTAGAGGTTATCATGTGCATCTTTTTGACTATATCAGAGCACAGTTCTCAGATGGTAACATTTTCAATGATTATCAGAATATGGTTCCCTACTCTGTCTTACCTAGCCTATGACTCACACGTTGTGGTATACCAGAATGAGATGAAGCCGTGCATCATGGGAATTGGGCTGTGTCCAGCTGGGAGTCCAGGTTGAAGGATGACTGTGGTTGTGTTGTGCCACGTTTTCTGACTTCTGGGAGCTTGGCAGAGGACAAGTCAAGGAGCAAAAAAACCTGTCCCCACTCCAAGATTCTCCATCAGTCTAGCACAGGGTGGGCAGGAGGAGACTCTGCTCTACACCTAAATACCTGGTGTCTGGCAGAAATCCCCTGCAGCAGTTCTGGGTCTTTTATAATAACTTTCTATACTATTTTTTCCAGTTTGTGGTGGGGCATGTTGGCACTCCACAGGTTAACTTCTGTGGGGCTTGGGGAGCCATATAGGGTGCAAAGGATCAAACCCTTGTTGACTGTGTGAAAGAACAGATCTATGCCATAATATATATATATATATATAAATACTATGGACTGGAAAGATATATATATATATAATATATACATACATATGTATATATGTATATATCTATATATATAGATATATATATATATATATATATACATATATATATATATACATATCTTTCCAGTCCATAGTATTTTCAGTCCATAGTATAATTTCAGTTCATGGTATAATTCCAGTCCAGACTATAATTCCAGTCCAGACTATAATTCCAGTCCAGACTATAATTCCAGTCCATAGTATTTTTCTTACAGATTTTTAATCTTGTTTCTTTTGAAATTTTATGGAACTTCTGTCAAAGCATAGAATCACAATTATTGAGAATATTCTAGTCCTATCATTTGTGAACTATTATATTATAATTTATATATTCTAGTACTTCTTATTCTGTTGCTCATCTTTCCATGAATAGGCACGGTTTTGAATTGTGCACATTATTAACTTTATTTTTTCATTGAATTGAAGCTTTTTCTTTACCAACCAAATGGCATGTCAGATTTTGGAAGGGAGAACGTTGGAAATGATATATCAATACTATAAAATTTGGTACGTGGGCAGATGGACATGGCTAACAAAGAGATCCTAATAGAAGTCATGGATAATCTTCTACATTGCCTTTCTGGAAGATGTGACAGATAAATCAGGACATCGGAGGGCAGTTATCTTGGTCTTAGTTGGCAAAAGACAGGTGAGCGTTGTGAATGCTTTCCCTGACTTCTGCATCGGACAGTATTTCTGCTCTTCTCTCTTTGAAGTCTTCTTTATCGCTTATCTGCACTGCATTGCAAGCTTGGACATTATCATTTGGTTGCCTGAGGCTCACTCATTGCCACGTTGGTGAATGAGCTCGAGACTTTTTAAAGACAGACATCTTTTTGTGTCTTTTGTTGTTCTTCGCATAATCATGGAGGTGCTGAACCAGTCAGTTGTATACTTCATTTTGTTGTCAATGATGGCATCTTCCCATGTCGTCACAATGGTGACAAAGAGTTCCCAGTTGGTGGTCATTCTAGGAGTTCGGTTCTTAAACTTTGCAGCCTTTTCTCCCTAGAGCATGAAATAGAAATTTGCATGAAGGAGATGGTGGTTCAATCCTGTTTGGAATTTTGGGATGACAGTGACATAGGTCAGGCAAAACCATTGATTGCATATGGTGTGGTCAATTTCTTTGTGAAATTCCACCAGGAGATTCCCATATCCAGCACTTCTTTACTGTTTCATTGGTAAAGAAGCAAAGAGCACCTGACCCAGACAAAGTCAGACCCAAACAACTGAAGAATCTGCCATCAGTACTCATCAATACACTGGCTTGACTCTTCACACGCTACCTGTCTGAATGCAAGGTGCCCTCCAAATGGAAAACCAGCAGGGCACTTCTACTGTTCAAGAAGGGAGACATCCACGACATTGACAACTATCGCCCCATCTGTCCGTTGTCTGTCATCTACCTGTATTTCACTAGAGTCATCCTGAACAGGATTGGCAGAACAGTAGATGAAGGAAAACCATGCTAGCAAACTGGCTTCTGAAAAGGATTCAGCACAATCAACCATATCCACATGGTAACCAAGCTCATTGAGGTTTGTAGGGAGTTCAAAATGCCACTCTGTCTCACATTCATTGATTTCTAGAAAGCCAAATTCATTGATTCTGTTGAGATCTAAGCAGTCATTGAAGTCTTAGTCAAACAGGGCATTCAAACCCAATACATCAAGATCCTTCATGAGTTGTATTATGAATTTACACCAGGATCTCACTATTCTACAAAAAAGTGAACATTGATGTCAAAAGGGGTTTGGCAGGGTGATACCATTTCACCAATACTCTTCAATGCCACCCTCAAGAACATCACGCAACAATTAGAATGGGAAGGATTTGGAATGAACATAGATGGTTGGCAAATACACTACCTCCACTTCGCTGATGACATCGTTCTAATAACACCAAACATTAGCCAAGTGGCCCAAATGCTGGGTGACATCGACCGAGAATGTGGAAAGATAGGTCTACAGTTAATCTCAGCAAAACAATGTTCATGAAAAATGAACTAGTTCCAGAGGCCCCATTCACTCAATGGAACAACATCTCTGAATGCAGCAGTTATGTGTACCTAGGTTGAGAAACATGGTGTTTCATCAAGTAAACATGATGAATGACCTAAAACCTGAGCTGCGCAGGAAGAAGACAGTGCCATGCAATGCCTTCAGAGCATCGAAGAAATAGCTAAAAGGTCAAAGAACTTCTGGCTCTGGACACATCTCTTCGACTCCACTGTTGTTCGACTTCACTGTGTTAGCATATGCCTCAGATATCTGGGCCCTACAAAAGCAGGATGAGAACACTATTTGGGTCTCCCAACGAGGAATAGTAAGAACTATGCTTGGAATATCATGCCTCACTCAAGTGAGAGAAAGAATTCGAGTTCCTACCTCGTCAACCATCCAGTTTCAGCGATGCTGTCTCATTTGCCAAGTCGTCAAAAATCAGATAGGCTGGATATGTAATGCTATTTGGAGATGACCGGTGAACTAGAGCCATTTCTGACTGTATCCCATGGGGCATCAAAAGATCACGTGGCCGCCCACCTACAAGATGGTCAGACTTCTTCGTCAAGACACTGAATGAATTGTTTGAGGCTCTTCATATTCCTGAAGCAATCAGATGCCATTGGGCTACACTTGCACATGATAGGGTCAAATGGAAAGGTTAATGGCAACCGCTTGAGCAAATCAATGAGTAACAGGATATCTAGTGAAGTGATCAATTGAAGCTTTTTATTGTCTATTTGGATCTTGTTTAGCATTATTTATCTTGGATATTACAGATAAGGAAATTGCTGTATATGAATTTCTTGTCTTTATTTCTTTATCTTAGTTAGTGGTATTATTCTGTAACAGTATTTTATAATTTTTACAAATTAAATAATATTTTACTACAAAACGTCTATATACTATACTCTATATATGATCCTCAGATTACTAATTCACTATTAAATATATATTGATGAATATACCTTTATTGTTTTCATATAGAAAAACTATATGAAAGACTCACAGAATTGGGCAGATCTGCTACTGGCCCTCTATGTACCCAGCTGCTCACGAGGCACCCAGGAGGGATGACAGGTTCTAGACCTTGTCCACCACCCCATCAGAGCCTCGCAATAAGCCAGACGACCCCCACTCCATGAGGGCAAGCATTTTCCACATCTGGACTTCCCTCTCGTCAGAACTCCACCCAGTAGAAGAGCCTATCACAACCTGGATCATCCATACCCATCCTGCAGCAGTCTTTTCAAGTCCGGCACAGGTATGCTGATCCAGAGACTCACAGACATGGCACAGAGCTGCTACCGGCTCTCCCTGTGCCCAGCCGCTCATAAGGCACCCAGGAGGGATGGTGGGTTCTATCCCTGGCCCGCCACCCCAGCAGAGCCTTGCAACAAGCCAGATGACCCTCGCTCCTTGAGGGTCTCCATTTTCCACATACAGACTTCCCTCTTGTCAGAACTCTACCCAGCAGATGAGCCTATTACAGCCCGGCTCTCTCAGCCACTTGCAGTCGCGTGTTTCATCAATAAATGCTGTATTTACAGGTGACTAAAAGAGTATCCCAATGCACGGCAGAGCCTGGCAAGCCTCCCATGTCATATTTGATATGCCAAATACCAGTAACAATTATAGACCTCATTTCCATGACCTAATATAATGGTTTGAGGCTCTTTATGTTCCTGGAGCAAGCAGATGCCCTTGGGCTCTACTAGCATGAGACAGGACATATGGTGATATTAAGGGTGCCTGCTTGAGCAAATTGATGATGACGGGAAGACAATGAAGACAGTTATAGAAAAATAAAACATTGTCTTATTTTGATGATCAACAGAAAATGTCTAAATGGTATATTCTTCATATATGTTCAAATATTTTTTTCAGTCACGATCACGATCACGATCACAATCTTCCCGTTAATCATCTATTTGCTAGAGCGGGCACCAGTAATATCTCCATATGTCCTGTCTCATGCCAGTAGAGCAAAGGGCATCGGCTTGCTACAGGAACATAAAGAAAAAACCATTATATTAGGTCATGGGAATGTCCTAATATAATTGTTACTGGTATTTGGCATGTCAAATACAACACGAGCAGCTTGCTAGGCTTGCCGTGCGGGAGGCATATTCTTTAAACACCTCCAAATATTTTTCTCAGTATTAGAAGAAAAGAATATAAACTATGCCACTCTGCTCATAAAAGTTCTATCTCTAGTCTAGTAATACTATAACATATGAGGTAGCAATAGAAATACAGTTTTTCTAGTATCACTTAGGATTATACTGACACCATAATGAATATAACTGAGGAAAACTTATTTTCACAAATGTAGTATCAGAAATCATTATGTATAACCATTTTTTAGAAAGTACTGAATTATAAGTACTGTTTTCTGTATGCCTAGAGAATTAAGAGTCCAAATAATTTATTAATTGGAATTTTTTTCTTGCTACTTTATTGACTTAAGTGTCTCTTGCTATATAACAGGGTACCCAATAACTTAATATAATTTACAAATATGTGTAATATAATGTTATAAATCATTCCCTATGAATTTTAAAGCTTCTTAAAGATAAGTAAAACACATCAAGATTATACTAAAATATCCCAATAATACTGAGGGATGCAATTTTTTTTCTGCAAGCAAATAAGTTTGCTAATATTTTTCTCACACTACTGTAGTCATTCTTCATCAGTAAAGAGTTATGCTCTGTAGATAATATATTCATAACTTATACATATTTAATTTGTAAAATTCTATTTGATGAACATTAGCAAAAACAACTTGTAAAATGCTCTTTAACTTTAAAAGATGAGTAGCATTGTACATGTTTTGGATAATATAATAAAAATTAAATTTACTACAATGTACAATAATGTATTTCATTTACATTAAAAGTAAAATCAATAAACATTTCTCAGATCTCCTATAACCAAGTACATCTAGACCATGCATTAGACTCTTAAATTAGTCATGTAGTAAGCTATTGTACTAGAAAACATTACATTTAATATTGACTCTACTGATAATATTTAATCTTGTCAGTACTATGACTGATATCTAAAACTAAAGCATGTAGATGCATTATGCAATGTAATATTATAAATAAAATCAGAAAAAAACTTTTTAAATATTCTGAAAATACTGAAGAATGGATTTGGGTTCAGTCAATAGAGGCAAAAACCTGAGCCAAGTTTATGAGGAGGGGTAAATAAAAACAACACTTCGGTCAGTAAATAAGGCTTCTGTATGGAAAATATTGATTCTATATTGGATAAAATAAAAATGCATCAATTTTTCTATCCATATTTATCTCACTGTATCTTCTCTCTAATTCCCCAAGCAACATTAGTTCCTAAAGTTTGTAAGGCTTTGATGATTCAAAATCTTATCATTATTTTTTCTTTGTCCACAGAAATTCTGTCTATAAAGATTTTGAGATTTTTAGCAGAGCCTGGCAAACTACCCATGGTGTATTTGATATGCCAAAAACAGTAACAATAATGGGCCTCATTCCTAACAAATGGAGACATTACTGGCACCCACTCGAGCAAATTGATGAACAACGGGAAGACAAGAGATACAAGTGATTTGGGGGGAAACTATAAAGATAAACATAGCATAAGTAAACATTATTACAGCATATTCTATGCCACTTAGCAAAATTATTTCCTATAACATATCATTTAATCATTACAGGTGAAGTATATCTACTTTCTCTATATTTATGAAGTTGCAACTAACACTAAATGAATGCCAAACAATTTATGAGGCAACTCATACTTTGTATGACTCAGATTTAATATCTGTATCTCATCTTGCAGTAGAAAAATCTTTCATTAAATCAAAATTAACAACAATGGCATTTTGCCTATGTATTTGCTAACTCATTAATCTAACTCAACAAAATTTTAAAAATAAAGTGAAGTAATTTCTGATTTAATATTTGAACTTATCTGTGTATATTGGGGGATTGTGGATTCAACCATTAACATCGTAATTTATAATTCTGAAAATTAAAAATCACTTCTATCTGGCATGTGAAATGAATGCTTTTAAAATAATATGATTTAATGTGGTTAAGCAATATTTTCATGGCATATGTATAGTACATATTTTTAAAGCAAAGTTGTTGCTACTTTAGCCCAGAGATATCATTACATCTAGTGCTCATAATTTATATTCTATAAATGCTATTAAATATTAAATGAAAAATACAATGACTCCAAATTTATAGTATACCAAAATTTTATTCACAAATTATGGTTTATATTTGCAATCACATTTTCACTTTTATAACTACGGTTACCTTTTGTGAATTAATAGGTGGACTTATGCATTTATATGCAATGCTTCAATTTCTTACTGGGAACAATTTATTTACAAATCAATATATCAATAAAAATATCATAAACCAAGTATATTTTATGTAATTAAAATTAAGGTGATATTAAGCGTTTTGCACCCTAGAGATCTCATGAAATCTTTCAGAGTGATCCCTGAGCACAAAGATATGAGTATGTCCTAAGGACTACTAGATGTGGAACAAAACAAACAAAAGTTAAGATGACCAGTTCAGAGATGGATAAGAGTCTAGAATGATGAATGATACAGATCAAAGCTTAGTAAGTAAAAACCGACCATTCCTCTTTTTGGGTTACACCTCGCAATGCTCAGTGGTTACTGCTGGTTCTATACTCAGGAATTACTTCTGGCAGTGCTCAGGGGACCATACAGTATGATGGGGATTGAACCCAGGTCACTGCGCATAAGGCAAATATCTTACCTGCTGTACTATCATTGCAGCCTCCCCATTCATCTTTAGAGAGAGAACTCATGTGGAAATGCGAGTAATGTTTCTGGTGAAACTGAAATTATGGACTATACACATAGTAAAATAAGAATATTGTCAGTCAAGTCTGATAAAATACAGAACTCAGGTATGAGACGTCAAGATACAAACCAGAGAGTAAGAACAGTTTAAAATATTTTACTATAGACAGTAGAAAAGAGATTCAAGTCAGACAGACTCTCAGTGACTGGAAAGGATTTGACATGCCTTCTTATGCAATATATAACAATATGAAACAACATGAGAAAAAGTGACTTAGGTAACACATAAGGATAGAAAGACAAGCAAAAGATAAGGAGCTTACCTTACATCTGTGGCAGAGCTGGTTTGATGTGAGTTACTGCATTTGGTTCCCCATAAACAGTAAGTGGTCACTCCTGAGCATTTTTCTAGGAATAATGACTGTGTGCCATTAGTTATGGCCAAACCACTACCAAACACATTAAAAAATATTAGCTTATGTAGTTCAATAGTGCTAAAATTAACATCACTTGATATCCCGTTATTCATCGATTTTCTCAAGCAGGAGTCAGTAACATTTCCATTTGACCCTATCACGTGCCAGTGTAGCCCAATGGCATCTGGTTGCTTCAGGAATACGAAGAGTCTCAAACCGTTCCTTCAGGGTCTTGAAGAAGAAGTCTGACTATCTTGTAGGTGGGTAGCCAGGTGATCTTTTGACATCCAGTGGGATCCAGTCGGTAACGGCTCTAGTACAGTGGTCGTCTCCAAATTGCATTACATGTCCAGCCCATCTGATTTTCGATGCCTTGGCAAACGAGGCAGTGTCCCTGACTCTGGAAGAGCGACAGAGGTCGATGCTTCGATTCCTTCTCTCACTTGAGTGAGGCGTGATATCCAAGCACAGCTTTTTCAATACCTCTTTGGGAGACCGAATAGCATTCACATCCTGCTTTTTGTAGGGCCCAGGACTCTGAGGCATATGTTAATGCAGGAATAAAAAAGGAAGCTAAAACTTCACATATGATCATGGTATAAAAACGTAATGTTATTTACACAGTTTTTACAGGTTGTGGACACGTTTGGGCAGAATGATTTTGTTTATAGACAATTACAGCATTTTACATTATAGGCTCAGAATCCTGTCTATTAAAACACAAAGCTTGATCTCTTAGCACTTGTGTTGTATTGAGAATATTATGAATCTCTCCTCAAATTCTTGTGCTTCATAAAATTCTTATCATCATATAAATCACTGTCTTCCCGTTCATCATCGATTTGCTCTAGCGGGTCCCAGTAACATCTCCATATGTCCTGTCTCATGCTAGTAGAGCCCAAGGCATCTGCTTGCTCCAGGAACATACAATCCATTCCGAATGAGGTCTATAATTATTACTGGTATTTGGCATATATATCAAATACAACACGGGTAGCTTGCCAGGCTCTGCCGTGCAGGTAGCATACTCTTGTAGGCATCTCTAAGTCCAGCATTTATCGATGAACCCGCGCGGCTCTGCGGGCACTGATAGGCTGGTCTGCTGGGTGGAGGTCCTGACGAGAGAGAAGTCCGGATGTGGAAAATGGAGGCCCTCATGGAGTGGGGGTCGTCTGGCTTGTTCCGGAGCCTCTGCTGGGGTGGTGGGCCAGGGCTAGAATCCACCATCCCTCCCGGGCTTAAATAACAACAATGCATGTTCCAAGATGTGGCACAGCTGGGAGTAAATGTTAACTGAACACTTAAAATCTCTCTAAAACTTTTGAGATTGATGAAGGCTTGTGCATTTCTCTACACCTGTGACCATAAGAGACAAAACTGCATGAGTTACTTTCCTTATTAAAAGAATCACAACCTATCAATCTGCAATGGCCTGCCCTTGCTTTGGTCAATTTCAGATAACAATGAGCCTCTCCTCAAATTACACCTCCACAGAATATATGCTTTTAAAATATTTTCTTTTGTATGAAGTATGGTTGGGCCATACTTCATCAATACAGGGATTAGCAGGGACTAGGCCTGGATCTGTGCTCAAGTATGACATATAGCAGTGCTCAGGGAATTTCATGTATTGTTGTGAATTTAAACCAGGATCACAGCCATGTGCAAACCAGTGTCTTACTTCTAATACTAATTTTCCATCCCTGAACTATTTTAAAGAAATAACATTTTTTTTCAAACTTTTTTAAATTTTTTTTTTATTTTACAGTTACAAATATATACAATTAAAAAAGTTCATATTTGGATTTTGGTCATACAGTGTTCCAGCACCCATCCCGCCACCAGTGCCAAACTCCAACCACCAACGTCCCCGGTTCCCTCCCCCTCCCCAGCCCTCCTCCATGGCAGGTTCTTTATTTCTTTTTTCCCTTTCTCTCTCTTTCTCTTCTTCTCCTACACATTGTGGATTACAATACATACATTAAAAAGGTTGTCATGTGTATCCTTTTTGCCTCTATTTAATGCTCAGTTATGGGTTGGCATTAACACTTTTGACAATTGTTAGCACACTATCCCATTCTCTGTCCTACCTAGCCTCTGACTCCCACACGTCTGTGATAATCTCCACGACAAGACCTCCTGATCCATGCTTCACCTGACCTTGGATATTGGTATCATAATATGTACATATATATTTATGCCATGCAAATAAATGCAGTCATTCTACATCTGTCTCTATCCTTCTGGCTAATTTCACTCAACATGATCCTCTCCATGTCCATTAATTTATAGGCAAATTTCATAAGTTCATTATTCTGAACAGCTGCATAGTATTGCATTGTGTAGATATGCCAAAGCTTCTTTATCCAGTCATCAGTTTTTGAGCACCCTGGTTGTATCCAGATTCTGGCTATTGTGAATAGAGCTGCTATGAACATAAAAGTGAAGATGGTGTTTCCACTGTGTAGAACTGTTTTTAAGAGAGGTTTCAGGAAAACTAATTTTTTGTCTTTTATCCTATTTCTGGCTTTTACTCAGTATTCTTTTTCTTTCCGTTTTAGCATTTTTGGGCCACACCTGGTCGTATTGAGAGAGGTAACTCCTGGCTCTGCACTCAGGAATTTCTCCTGGTGACAGTCAAGGGACCATATGGAATATTGGGAATCAAACCCCTGCATCCAATAAGTTCCCTACTTGCTTTCCTTTTGCTCTAGCCCCCTTACTCGTAATTATTTTTTACTATAAAAGTAGAAGATTACAGTATAACAAAGATGTTCCTCAACCTATTCATTTCCTTGGATTTTAGTATTAAGCCTTGGGGAAAAACCATTATATTTCATGCCATTAGCTAGGAAACAAAGTAATTAATGTTCATGTTGCAACAACTTTCATATACCACAATTCTTCATCAATATACTTCAGACAATTTTAAAGATTTAGAAATATTCAGACATTATTCTATTTTTCTTTTTCGTTTCACAAAACTCTCAGTCTTGTTTGTAGCTCAGTTCACTGAGAATTCTGTTAGAGTAATCTTAGCTATAATATTATTCTTCATTTTATTGAGTTAGCATTTCTTTTTCAGACATTTTCCCCATTGGGAAACAAATTCATATTTTGTATACTATAATTTTTCATAATAAAACAAGAAAATGAGATGTCAATGAATCACTTATTATGAAGCCAAATCAAAAGAGAGTTCTACTATGGTGTCATTAGTTTTGGTGGATCCAAGTCCATCCCCAGTAAAATTTTAGAATATGAAGGGAATAGTCTATAAATCAACTTGACATTATTTCTTCTCTCCCCCATTACATCTTATGCGTTCAAACTACTACTGCCTTTGGGAAATATACCCTACATACATTCCTTCTTAAAAGAATTTCTTTCTGCCACACAAAAACACTTTTTTGAAAAAAGGTTTGGGTCACACCCAACGAGGCTTAGGGGATTACTCCAGATGCCCCAAGATTGAACCCAGGTCAGCAGCATATAAGGCAAACATGCTATCAGCTGTACCATCACTCCTCAAAGATACTTTATTTAAATCACAAATAGAGAAAAACTTTGACTAAACTTAGATACTGCTTTAAATAATATCTCAGGGCAGCTGAAGAATAAATGATATTAACAAATAAAATGCCTCTTGTTTGAAAAAAAATTTGTATGGTAATATTTGTTTATTTCCTGGTCCTCATTACTCTTTCAGTAATATTCATGCACTGATTTGAATACTATATCCTAAATGTTAAGGAATTAAGGAAAAAGCCTATGATCTTTAGAGAAGAGTAGTCCAAATAGCACTTGACCTTTCTTTTGCTTAATGAAAACATTTATTTTCTTTTTTATCATTACCCCACCTAAAACCATTAAGAATCCAATTTATTCTAACATCATGTTAAATTAAATCCAAAAATGAATATGACAAAACAAAACAATACATAACCACAAAACTTAATTCAATTTAGTCTATAAAGCAAGGAAACTGTAAAGCAAGGAAACTGTCTTATAAATTTCTCTGACAAGTATAAACAAAACTTAAGCTATTCCCAAATTATCACAAGTAACCATTTTCAAGCTCTAGAAAGCTGATTTCTATACAAATCACTAGAAATACCAAAACAGCTTTTCATATATATCTAAACCTAATTTCATTGTTGACTGGCAGTCCTCCAACTCCAAAACTGATTCAGGTGCACAATTAATGTTTACTAACTTAAAAGGTAATTGAGTCAGTTTAATTTTACTATTACTAGGTTTTTAAACTTTGCAAATATATTTGGTAATTGAACACAATACTTCTGTTGGAAAAAAAAAATCCTGGTGTGAGAATGGTTTAGCTTTGATTAAATTCAGTAATCCACTGCCCTTTAAATTCTGGAGAGCTCACATATAATAAAATTCCATAAATATATATGGCCTCAAAGATTTCTGTGAACTTCCCAACCTCCAGTTATTTGAGTTCATTAATATCTCACTCTGCCTATTCACCATTTCCACCACAGATGCTTCATAAAGTTTTATGAATATGTTTCATACATAAATATATGCGTGTTTATGTGAGTGTGCATGTGTCTGTGAATGTGTATAATATATATTTTAAATTTTGCCTATAGAGTTAAGGTGTAGGAAGCCGTCAGAAAACTGCCTTGTTTTCTGAGCCACTTGCTTGTTTAGAAACAACCACATAATTCTTCTAAATAGCCACCTCCTTTATTGTAAAATATAAGTCAGATCAGGATTTTAGAGTGATCTGTCAGGTGCAGTTACACTAATAATAACAATAAAAGAGCCTAATGTAAATGAAAAGATTCATTATACTCACAGGAATGGAAGAAAGAGGCAGAGAATGGCTTGAGGGGAGGAGCCAGGGCAGCTGCTGAAACAGACAAAATGGGAGTTTCAAAGGTTAAAGCCTTTATAGAACCAGCAAGGTGGAGGGAAGTAAAGGCTGAAGGCAATTTCATTAGGGTCAGAAAAAAGCACAATGTCATGGGTGAAGGCAAGAAGGAGAACTTTTTGAAGAGATTAGCTTTATTGATCTGTTGTGTTCACCAGGCACCAGTCTGATATTCACATACTGTTTTGTGGTTGTTGAAGCACCAAAAATGATCTCTTACAAATTCATAATATCCATAATATAAAGGATTGTTTCTCAGGTGTTCCTGAAAAGTTCTCTTTTACTTAACCATTCAAACTGTCCCAGGTACCAAACAGATAGCCCAGGGGTAAGGTGTTGTCCTTGAACTTTGCAGGCCTCCCTATTAGATCCTTGAATCAGCAGCAAACAGTAGGCTGAGGTCCCCTGAGCTGCACCAGGAATTACCCTGAGAAAGGTGAGGCCAAAACAAGAAAGAAAAGCCAAACTAAAGCCTGACCTGAGCATATGCTTTTACCCCTATTTACTTCTCTTCACTCTAAGCATCCTTCTGTATTCAATTGCTTTAACTTTACTGGCCACTTTCAAAATCAATAGGTAATTATGAAAGCATTTCCCCATCACTGTATATTTTCCAATGTATTACTTTTGGTATATGACACATTCCTGCTTTTTCATAAATACTATTATTTTTCTTTAATTAACAACTATGCAAGCAATATATTCCATTTCTTTTGTTGTTGTTTGTTTGTCAGAATACCAAGCTAATAAAAAAAAGCGGGGACATGAACAGACTTTTGGATTACTGAATATTCAAAGAGTGTGGGTGGAAC
>JAJIBD010011369.1:0-45362 GCA_021461705.1 Cryptotis parvus
CCCTGGGCTCAGAGTCAGGAGTTAAGCCCTCAGCACTGGGTGTGGGCCCAAAATCAAAACTTGGAAATGGGGTGGAAGGTGGTAGCTCTTGGCAGCATTCCGTGTGTGTGAGGCCCCTGAGCTCGGTCCCATCCCCAAATGTTCCCAAGGCTCCTGTCCCTGCTTATCTTAGGAAACAACTGGTTTGAGGTCCTATAGTATCCCCACGACCAGGATTTTGCTGATTGGACAGTCATGGTTCATAGTAGAGTGATTTGTTTTCTAGTCCTTACAAATTTACAGCTGGATCCAAAACATGCTTGGATTTAGATTCAGTCTGGGTTATGGATTTTTTTTTTTTATTGTTTTCAAGCTGCTTTTATAACTTCACATGCGTGTTCTATCTACTGCCTTGGAAGGAACATCAGTGGAGCCGCTTTTCTGTCACAGCAAGTCTTCGGAATGGAGAACAGCCAACCCAAGTAAATGGACTGATGCTCATTGTGGTGTAGTAGGAGACCTGAAAACATTCACTTGCGTGACTGTGGAAATCCAGCGTGTCACTTCTTCCTACATAGAGGGTTTTCAATATAGCTCTCTATCAAGCTTGTTTTTATCGAGTACTTTGCTGAGTAATAGGAGCGTGTGTAGATAGGGTGGTGGAAAGAATGAAATTGTTTCAGTGCTGTTGACTTCATTATTGCAGGCAGCTCTTGCTGGTCTTAATTTCCACTACTAGATCACAATTGGACTTCTGAGTTATTTTTGTACCAGAACATCTGGAGGAGGGGAGAGGCAGATTCTCAACTGATGAGGGTGCGTTGGGCCTATTCCTATTTGAAGAAGCAGGTGACCACACCTGAATCTGTTCCATGCATAACTGCATCAGCCATAAGAAGTTTGAGGTGCCGGAGGTGAGCACTTCCACCAGGTGATCTGGGAGCCCTGGGACATGCCTGGTGATACTTGAAAGCTTGTTGCTTGAGCCTGGTTTGTTTGGGCCACACTGGTGGTGCTCAGGGGTTATTCCTGGTGATGCACAGGGGACCACATAGTGTGCGGGATTGAACCTGGGTTGGGTATGTGCAAGGCAGATGCCTTACCTGCTGTCCTCTCTTGTCCCAAGAAGGCAGGAGATTTTATGAAGCAGAGGTCTGTCATGTCAAACTCACTATGAGTTTGACATACGACAGAACAAGTATGACTCAGACCCCAAAGGGTCCTTTTACAGTAAACCACATGACATGGCTAAGTGAAATATTCCGAATGCTTGAGACCTTCCGGCATGACCCATGAGCTCTAGATTGGAAGCTGATCATCTTGGGTCAAATCCAACTGAGTCCTTGTCCTCTGCATCCCCCATAGGGGAGCTGGGCCTCTCCTGGGGCCAGCAGGTACGGACATTCTGGCCCACTGCTGTGATGGTCATGTGAATCATGGTCCTTTCGACTTCAGAAACCTCCAAGCTCCCGCCCATCAGAACTGACACAGGAGACCAGACCGAATGGCTGTTCCCAGGGTCCTTTCCAAGTCCCGCCCTGGCCACCAGTCTCCTGAGGATGGACAGAATCCTTGGAACTCTAAGTCATGGCTGGTCACGTCTCCATTGCTGTCCTTTAGTTCCTCGATAGCGGCCTCCTACCCCGATAAGACCTGTGGAACCGAAATTCCCCAAACTGCCACTATGGAATTAACGCAGAACCCAGAGCCGGGAGATGTCCCAGGACACGCACGCGCCCGTCCTTGGTTCTGTTCCCGGCACCACATAGGTTCTAAGCACTGCCAGGGGCAGCCCTGGAGGCCCCAGCACCGGTGAGGATGACCATTATCCCCGACATGACAGTGTGAGCAACCCCACATCCTCGGGCCCTGGCATGGAACTGCTAGACAGTTGGCAGAGAATTGCCAATGGGGCCCCAGGCCTCCTGAGCACCCTTGGGAGACCACACCACCAGACAGAGAAAAGTTCTTACAAAACCAGTGATTGCTACGAGTTGACATTAAGCCAGGAACAGTTTCATGAGGTTTTTTTTTTTTTTTTTTTTTTGGGGATACCTCCAAACCCAAATAGTGATTTTTTTTCCTTGTGAATTGTGGGGGTGTTGGGCACTTGCCAGGTGTGCTGGGGGCTCCCAGGCCATCCCTGGTGGTACTTGACCTGGTATGTGCAACTTGAAAGTTTGGTGTTTGGGCCTGGTTTGGGGAGAGAGGAAGGGGAGGGTCCTGTGGAGCTTGGGGTTGCACTCAGGACTGCCCCCATTTGAGGCGAGCGCTCTTCCTCTCTGAGCTCTCCATGGCCCAGGGGACTTCATTGGCCGCTTGTGAGTGTTGAGTTATTCTGACTCCAGTTGGGTCTGGTCAGTCTCTGGCTGCCCAATTTATGTGAGCTTAGACTCCTGGCATTTGAGTCCTGTTCTGGTTTTGGTGATCTTTGACAGAGCTCTGTAAATCCAAGAACTCCATCTGCCTGTCCCCCCTACCCCTCCGGCTTTTTAATCTGGGCAGGGGTGAGCTTAGTAGAAGACCTTTGATCGAAAGCATCAGAATAAGGAAGACTGAAATGATGGTGTTCAAGCCCCTGCATGGCCAGGCCGGAGTACAGGTTGCTTGTCCTTACAGCCTCCTGGGGAGGCAGGAGGGATGGTACAGGGACCAGGCACTTGGCTGGCACACAGTCGGCCTGAGATCTATACCTACCCAGCACCACCGGAAGTGATCCCTGGGCACAGAGCCAGAAGTCAACCCCTGGGCACTGCTGGTGTGGCTCAAGCCAGCCCCACCCTATGCTCAGCCCCCAAAGTACCCTGGAGAGTAAAACCCTGTTGGAGGTAGCACGTCGGGAAAGCAGATCTTTGCCGAATTGTTTGGAGAACCGAGTTAAGGGAGAGAAGACAAAAGCCGAAAGGGTGGCTGGCGGTGATTTATTTTGAAAGCTTGCTTACAATCCTGTGAGCTTGAGCCGGGATTACTTTAAGTTTATAAGACCGCCGAGTTTCCATGCACAAATCCTATTTGTGCAAATTTGACCTTTCAAATGATTTCCATTACTGCCTCCCATGCCTCATGCCCATCTCCCTTCAAAGCAGGCCTTGGATGGGAGGGTTTAAGTGATAGGATTGGTATTAAGACCCTGAGACCTTGATCTGTGCTCCGAGGCCTCTGTCCATCCGCCGGTCAGACCAGGCAGAGGCGGGTCCATCCACCGACCAAACAATGCCGGTATTCAGCTGGTACCAGGCACACTGCACTGGTTCCTGGCAGTTACAGCACCTGATATTTGTGGACACCCTGTTTTGTGTGTGGTCCAGGGCTAAGCATTTACAGAACGAGTTTTTCTTCAGATTCAGCCGTCACCAAATTACTGGTTATTTCTGATGCAACTAGGAGACTGTCTCCTGGATCATACGGCAGAGAATTTGTGTATGGAGTTTGATTCTCGATTTATCTAGTTCCTCCCATCTCCTGCGATTTTATGATCTACCTCCATCTCCCTACACGTCTCGGAAGTATACATTTTCCTGGGCTTGTGTATGTTGAAAACAAATCACCTCTTTTTTTTTTTTTTTAACTTGGCTTCAGGTGTTGCTTTCGCTTCCTGCCACCATCTCTGTGTGGACAATCTCTATTGGGACATGCTGTTCCGTTTCCTATCTTAGGGTCTGGTGGTGTCCTGTATGAAAAGCGTGCAGGCAGAGAAGGGGGGTGTATGGAAGGGAACGGACAGGGGCCCCGCATGTAGACACACGCCCAGGCCTCTGAGCGCCCTAAGCTGTGTGCACCCAGTTCCTACGCTGGGTTTCATTTGAAGCCTTGAACTTGGCAGTATTTGTCAATTCTATCTACTAAGGCATGCTAAGTGTGAGACTTGTTAAAAGTGATAGACTTGTTTTGCTGATGGGGCTGTGGGGGCATGCCCGGCGGTGCTCAGGGCTCACTCCTGGCTGTATGCTCTGGGGTCACATCTGGTGGGGCTCGGGGACCAGTTGTGGTGCCAGGATTGAACCGGTGAGTCAAATGCAATACTAACACCATAAGCCCTGAACTGTCTATCTGGCCCCAGTCACTGGCTTCTGTTTGCTAACCAGTTTATTTAAGAATGTTCCTAAGTTTTGGTCATCTGTTTGCATAGCCTTCAAACATCTGGGCTCTGGGAAACTTATATCCTTTATCCATAGGACTTAAACCTCAATTTCAATGAATCCTTTTTGCCCCATCTGAAATGCAAAGTCATCAGATCATCTTGATTGGATTGAATATGGTGAGTTTAAGAGAATCCCTGAAATATTATGTGACTATTGACTGAACAGCTTCTGTGTGAGGTCCGTGTCTCAGGCTGGAGATGGATAAGCAAGCAGGAGCTGGGATTGTCCTTGCTGGATGCCTCTGGTAATGTACCCCCTGCTAATCCATTAATCGGGGACAAATAACTCTCCACTCTGCAGGGAATTATAAAGGGGAGGCCATAGAGCTGTGAGGAGAGCTGTGGGGTGGCGGAGCAGGAAAAGAGGATTCAGTAAAAGGAATAAAGTCTTCTGGGCACCCTGGGAGCATTGTGACTCCTGGGAACTAAGCTCAGCTGGGTCCGAGAGAGTGTCGGGAGTGGGAGTGCGGGGACCTGGTACCTCTCATGAGCTGTGTTTGGACACCAATGTTCTTCCCTCCCCCTCAGCTGAGATGGCCTCTTTACTGGAACACTGGATGGCCCCAAATAGAGTATGGACAATTTTGGGAAATTAACATGCCTAAATTTTAAAATATCCCTTTGGAAAACAAATGTTCATGCTGTGACAAGACAGAAATGGGGATCCACCAACGGGCTTTTAGGAAGGAAGCGGGTTAGAATAAGGGGCCCGAGATGGGGCTGCCTCCAGCGGAGGGAGCAGCCTGTGGGCAGCCTGTCCTCATGGTGGTGGGGAGCAGATGACCGAAATGGGAAGGGTGGTGTGAGGCGTGCGTGGGTCACTGCAGGGTGCTCCCAAGAGGAGGGACGTTGGCTGGACAGCGTCTGCTGGGAGGTGGCCTGCTTGGGTGTAGGACATCAGCGGTTGCAGGATGGGTTATTCCCGTCGGATAACCATCATGGTCTCCAAACAAAAGTAGGGGAGCCAGGAAGCACAAAGGGCCGGGAAAGCCTTGTGGTCAGCAGGGCGGAGCCCCCACGTGGGTGCGGGAACTGCGGGGCTGAGGACATGGGCAGGAGCGGGCAGGGCGACCAGTGAAGCAGGTGCGGATGGGGACGCGACTTTCAGGAGAGTCGCCCGGTGGCCTCCAGGGTGTAGCTCTGTGGTCTCTGGGTAAAGCAGCCGAAGACAGCTGCTCCTGGGCAGTGTTCAGAAACGCAGCCCAGGACGAGGATACTTTTGCATTTCCCTGCGAGCTTCCAGCCCCCTCGGAACAGCAGGACCTGCCAGGTTGAAAGACTCTGGCCTGGCTTTCATTAGCAGGTAGCACGTGGTTTCTCTTCAGAACCCTTAAGAACTCGAATCCATGCAATGCTCGCTTGGCCGAGCTGCTCTCCCCCGCCCCACTGCTGCTGCTCTGCTTTCGGGTGTTTGTGGAGGAGGAAGCTGCCGGGAAGATGAGCCAGATAATCTGCGAGTGACTCTGGAGCAGGCCCCGCCGCTGCCCCCTGCTTTTGAGTCACTGGGGACCCGGGGGCATGTCTCAGGAAAAGGACTTAATTATTAGCCGCACAGCGTAATATCTGCTCATCCTATCAGAAGAGATCAAACAGATCAGTAGGAAAGCATTTGGGAGATTTTATTAAGCTCGAATATTCTATTAGAGATTCAATTTCATTTTCCAGTCTGTATTAAGAGGGTCTCAGGATGATTGCAGGGGCGGGGGGAGGGTTCGAGAGTCATGTGCTCTTGACATTAACGAGATGACAGAATGTCGGGATCAGGCAGCCACAGGAAAAGCCATTTGGGATGAGTGCTGCGGGGAACTGGCAGGCAGCATTGGTGGCGTCCGGGTGTTGGGGATGCAGGCAGGATGGACACACGACTCTGCTGGTGCATTTCTTGGCAGTGCTCAGGGCTCCCTGCTGGCTCTGCTCTCAGGGATCACGCCTGCCAGGTTCAGGGACTATATATGGCTCTGGGATCAGACCCAGCTCGGCCATGAGCAAGGCAAGTGCCCAGCCCACTGGACTGTCTTTTCAGCCCAGACTTGGGGATGGCCATTCTGTGTGCTGCGGAATTCTGTTTCCAAGACTGCTCGAGATGTGTTTTGGTGCCATAGTCATCTGTGGTCAGGGCTTAACTCCTGGCTCTGCACTCAGGGATCACTCCTCGCCGGGCTCAGGGGACCTATATGAGACGCCTGGAATTGAACCTGGGTCAGCTAAGCGGAGCTAACCCACTCCACTGCACTGTCACTCCATAGTCTAACTCCTCGTAGCAGCTCTGTATTAGCATAGGGCCAGGTCTAGGGTGCTGTTGACATAGCCCTGACATGGGTTTTATTTAGTGCTTTGGGGAAGAGTGTGTAGAAAGGAGATGGCAGAACATCATAACTCTCCTCTCCATGCCTCTTGGCTAGGGTTCTCAAGAGAGGGCCGGGGAGTGTAGTGGGTTGGGGCTGCCCAGTGTTTTTACCAAGGCCTTGGTCATCTGGGTTGAAAGACAGAGGGAGCAGAGAGCACTGAGGGCTGGAGCAGTAACCGTATGCAGAGACCCTAAGTCCATTGGGCTCTGGTCACTCAAGGATCACGGTGTGTTTCTGTTGCCCTCCAGTGCCATGGGGCCCAAGCATAGACTGAATATTGATGGGAGGGACCCCCTGGGAATTTCTTGGGAGGACCCCCACCCTCCGCCCCTCAGCCCAACCTGAAAGATGTCCTGCGCTCCTGGTTCTCTGATGTCCCTGCACTCCTGGTTCTTTTGTTTTCTGGCCTTTTGTGCATCCCTAGTCCAGGAGTTACATGTGTCCTTTTATGTGGCCCCTAAGGGTCCTGGACGCATTTACTGTTGGCTCCCATGTGGCTCTTTTTGGGGCCAGGAGTCACACCATGGTGACATGTAACTGTTACAGCTCGGCTCCGCACACAAGGGTGGGCTTCTTGCTCTGTGCACAGACCTGCCGGCCAGGGTCCCTTCCGCAGGCTCGAGTGCACCTTGGCATTGGGAGCCCAGAGCTGACTCTTCCTAACCCGTGCCAGAGTGTCATCTGCGGCCTTGGCGTGACTTTCTTGTGTGGCCGTGACATACAGGTGCCTTGCTCTTCTCAGGGCCTGCAGCACTCGGGGCAAGTGAGGGAGCACATGCATCTCTGCCTCTGGGGACTGGGATTTCTGGCAGCGTGTTGGATTACCTTTTCCAGCTCAACTGCATTGTTGGGATTTTCGTGAAACTGTCCCGAGGACACTGACACTGGCTTGTGATGTTTTGATCCTCAATCCCTGTCTCCACCAATCCCCACCTTTCTCTCCCTCCCACTTACATTGAAGAATGTTATGACAGGGTGTCTCTCCCCTGACACACCCCCACCACCACACACACCCTGACTGTCATGTTGTGGGCTTAGAAGGTGAAGGACCTTAACTGTGCTGCTTGCCGAGGTTTGCATTCCCTTACGTCTTGGGGGGTGTCTGTGCTGGCTGGGGCGCCTGCACCCCCAAGCTGTGTTCATGCTTCCTGCCCATGGTGCTTTAGTATCTTTCCACTTGGGCTCTTTGGGGGTGAGTTTGTGCCCTGTGTGTGAACCTGGGTGTGTTGCTGGTTAGCTGGACGTGGTTTATGGTGCTGGGGGTCAGAGAGGGCTGCCAGGGTCCTGTTTGGTGCATGTGGAACCTGGGGATTTGGACTCGGGACCATCCCGCAAGTCGCAACTCTCTGAGCTCCTGGGCACTTCCTCCAGCCAAGCCTGTTCTTAGAGGGATTTTTCTATCTTTTTTTAAAATTTGAATTGGTGGTTTGATCCTTTTGCATCCAATAGAAGCAAATGGGTATTTTCTTTTTCATTCATGATAATGATAGAGTAAGAGGGAAAAAATTGGCTCCAGCAGGTGCATAAACGTGATACCTTTTGGAGTACACAGAGATGAGGTTTCTGGCAGTCTCCAAGCGTGGTCTGAGTTTGTGCTGTTGAGTTTTCCAGCAGAGGTGGGAAGTCAGGAGGAGGCATTTGCCCCCCAGGACTCCGGTTGACTGCATCTCATCTGTTTTCTGTGAGGCCTCAAAGCAACTTTCAGAATGTTTATGACCCTTTTTAAGAGACTTTTGTTCTTAAGGGAAAATGAAACTTTTCAGTTTGATTCACAGCCCAACCCAGCCAATAGCCATGAGACTGTTATTGTGGACATGGCCCCTCCTGGGTGGGTCCTGCCTCAATTTGGAGACCCATTAGAGGTCATCCTGAACGGGCTAGGGTGTGCCTGAACAGAGGTCAAAGTGGATGTGCATTTGTGTGGTGTGTGTGGAGGGGTTCACACCTGGCAGGTGGGAAAGGCATATCAATAAAAGGAAAACTAAAAACCAGATGATCCTATCAGTAGATGCAAGGAAAGCATTTGACAAGATCCAGCACCCGTTCATGATAAAAGCTCTCCACAAAATAAGAATTGGAAGAACTTTCCTCAACATACTCAAAGCCATCGACCACAAGCCCACAACAAACATTATTCTCAATGGGGAAAAAACCAAAAGCTTTCCCCCCTAAGATCGGGGGACAAGACAAAATTGCTCACTGTCACAATTTATATTCAACATAGTACTGGAAGTACCTGCCATAGCAATTAGGGAAGAAAAAAGAAATTAAGGGCATCCAGATAGGAAAAGGAGCCAAACTATCACTATTTGAAAAGGCGAATGCTAAGAGAACTCTAAAGTCTCTACCAAAAAGCCCCTAGAAATAATAGATACGTATAGTAGAGCGACCGTTTGCAAAATCAATACCCAGAAGTCCGTGGCTTTCCTATCTGCAAATTACAAAAAAAAAAAGTGATGTTAAAAAAATCCTGTTCACAATTATGCTGCAGAAAATCAAGTACCTAGGAGTCAGCTTACCTAAGGACATTAAGGACCTGTACAAAGAAAACTATAAAACGCTGCTTCAAGAAGTAAAATGACACGAGGAAGTGGAAACCCGTCTCCTGCTCATGGACTGGGAGAATCAACAGTGTCAACGTGTCGATACTTCTAAAGCATTACCCAGATTCAGTGCAGTTCCTATAAAGATACCCAGGACATTTTTCAAAGAAATTGACCAAACACTCCTGAAATCTCATGGAACAATAAACCCCCACAAAATGCCAAAGCAATCCTGGGGAAAAGATGGAAGGCATCACCTTCCCCAACTTCACACTGTACTACAAAGCAGTAGTAATTAAGATAGCATGGTATTGGAGTAAAAACAGACCCATGAACCTATGAATAGAGTTGAATATCCTGACACACATCCTCAAATATATGATCACTTAATCTTTGATAAAGGAGCAAAAAATAAGAAGTGAAGCAAGGAAAGCTCTTCAACAAGTGGTGCTGGAAAAATTAGGCAGCTACATGTAAAAAAAAAAATTCAGACCTCTGTCTAATGCCAGGCACAGAAGTGAGATCAAAATGGATTAAAGATCTCAATATCAGACCTGACTCCATAAAGTATGTTGAAGAAAACATAAGCAAAACCGTCCAGGATATGGAAGCTAAGGCATCTACAAAGATGAAACACCACTAACAAAGCAAGTGAAAGCAAAGATAAGCTATGGGACTACATAAAACTAAAAAGCTTTTGTGCCTCAAAAGAAATGGTGACTAAAATACAAAGACAGCCCGCAGAATGGGAAAGAATATTCACCCAGTGCCTGTCTGATAAAGGGGTTAATATCCAGGGTATATGACACTGGTAGAACTTTACAAGAAAACAACGAATTCCATTAAAATAATGGGGAGAAGAAATGAACAGAAGAAAAAATGAGAAGAGACGTCCTCAAAGAAGAAATTTGAATGGTCAAAATGCATATGAAAAAATGCTCTTCCTGGGAGCCAGACCAATAGCTTGTATCCAGCCTGCGCTGGCCCGGGTTCGACCCGGCACCCTTGGCCCGAGCACCGCCAGGACCGAGGCAGAGCCAGGAGTAACCCCAAGCGGAGACCAAAAGCCTCCGTGGCGTGCCTGGCTGGGTTCGATTCCCGGCATCCCATATGGTCCCCGAGCACCGCCAGGAGTAATTCCTGAGTGCAGAGCCAGGAGTAGCCCCTGAGTAGCCGGGTGTGACCCAAAAAGCAAAAAAAAAAAAAAAAAAAAAAAGCTCTTCCTCATTAATCATTAATCATCGGGATGCTTGGTTTTCGGAGCCACAAACTTCCTTGGTGGAGCAATAGTTCGTGTGTTCACTTGATCCTGAACATTTGCTTCATCCAACAGTCACTGCATGGAGGAGTCGGTGGGCAAAGGTGGCCACTGGGCCACTCTTTGCTGACCATCAGTTCTCTGGGTTTCTAGGGCCTTCCTGATTTCTAGGCCTTCCTGATTTCTAGGGCTTTCCTTAGACCACAGTGGCATCTGAATATTTGGTATGCCAAGAACAGAACGTGGCCTGGCCCCCATCTGAACTGCAGGGTTTTGGGGTGCTGCAGAGAAGCTGGCTGCCCGATAACGTTGTTAAAATACAAATGAGCCACAATTCTGCAGCTGCCTCTAGGCTTCGGCAGTGTCTGCGAAGGTTACTGGTCGGGGGGTGGGGGAAGGCACTTTGTTTGTGAAATGGACTCGAACCAACAATTCAGATATTTTTGCGATTTTAATTGGCTCTTCCTGGCAGAGGTTTCCTACAGCTGTTTGTCAGAGAGGGACTGGTGGAACTATTTATGGTAAGCAGTGGTAGATAGCAAAATCCACCCTGCCTCCATATTATTCCATTCGGAAATTGTCCTGATCCCCAAGCAAGAGGAGGAAGCCACCTGGGCGGGAGTTGGGGAGGATGTTTTTGTGTCATACCTAGCGGTGCTCAGGCTAGTTCCTGGCTCTGTCTCCAGGGCTGACTCCTACTGGTGCTCAAGAAACCACATACGGTGCCAGGGATTCAACTGGGATCCAGCCTGATACAAGGCCAGTGCCCTGACCACTGTACTGCCCCTCTGGCCTCAAGGGGCAGTGGATCTTGAGTGCTGATGCTCTCTGTGAGGGAAGAATGCAAAAGCCCCAGAATTAAAACATGCTTCTGGCACCCAGCTCCAGTCTTGAGACAGGCACATTTTGTAAACTGCCTTGGAGTGCTCCCAGCTGGAGCTGAACTCTTCCCGGGCACCAGCTCTCAGGACCCCCTTCCTACATCACAGCCACCATGAGTGCACTCGCCGGCCTGGTGTGTGTCTGAGGACCAAATCCATCCATCTCCTGAAATGAGGCTTGCTAAAACTGGAGGCTCCAAAGGAACGTAAGGGCTCTTCTGTAAAACCACAGCTTCTTAGCTTCTGCTTTGGACTGAGAAACCCCTTCATTAATTCAAGGAGCTACATCTCGACATGTAATATATATCTCCGTATATACAAATGTATATCTGATGTATTTTTCAATGAACCACTTGGATGCTAACTTCATTTTTGCTCATGCTAAAAACAGGATAAAACCCCCTTCAAAAAATCAGATTTTGATTCCTAAAAGTTTTCCTCGGAGATAGCATTCTTGTAAAGGAAGGTTATTTCTATTCTACTGTTCATTTTAGCACACTCCCATTTCATCTTTACTACTCGAGGGGGAACGTAAAAAGAAACACAACAGCTGTTGTGGAGAACATTTAAAGAACTGTCAACTCCAGAGTCTGTTTTTTTCCGTGGACTCCCTTTTCTCTCCCTCATAGCCCTTTCCACCATGGCAGCTTCCTCTTGCCCTGTGAACCCCCCCCGCCTCTCTGCTTGCTTCCAGCAGCCTAGCCTGGGGTGGCGGCTTGCATCTGAAGGCTTCCCGGTAGGACAAAAGAGTTTTGTGGAAACAGCGCGAGCGTTAAACTCTGGGCGGAGAGATGGTCCAGCGGGTAGGGCGTTTGCCTTGCACGCGGCTGACCCTGTGCCGCCCAGGTTCGATCCCCGGCATCCCATATGGTCCCCTGAGCACCACCAGGAGTGATTCCTGAGTGCAGAGCCAGGAGTAACCCCTGAGCATTGCCGGGTGTGACCCAAAAAAGCAAAAAAAAAAAAATTCACTTGGCCCCCAGCGCAGTCTAAACAGCCCAAGGTTAAGGTCCGTTTTGAAATCCGCCAATTATGGGATGAAACAGGCCTAATCAGATTTTCAAATACTTTCATACAATTCTATAGCAGAGGCCAGTGCGATCAGTCGAGTTAGAATTGTAGCTGAGCTAAGAGGGTAAGCCGTAACATTTGTGCCCTTCATACCAGGCTTAATCAGAAAATAAAGTGGGCTAAAGGGGTGTGGATTAGTGCTCTGGTTGCACTTAACCGTCATCTCACATATTGCATGAAACGCCAGGGTGCAGGTTTGCGGCCTTGCTTGACATAGCACCCCCTTTTCAGAAAATGAAACTGCACCTCATTTGGCATGCCCCTAAAATTCTGCCTGCTTAAAACAGTGTCCCCCAATTTATCCTGAGTCTACCGCTCCCCTCTGCTTGCCAATCCATGTCCTCCCAGGAAAAGAGGATTTGGAAGCAGCAGTCTAGAACAAAGAACAAAGGCTTCAGCCTTGCAAACAAGTTCCGCAACATGGTTCTCGCATTGGACTTTGCCCCGAAAAAAGCAGGGGGGGAACTTCTGCCTCAAGATAACCTGAGAAATGGCTGACGCCCACATTGGCGATGTTCAGGGCTTTGCACACAGGAATCATACCTGGTGATGCTTGGCGGACCATGTGGGATGCTGGAGATGGAACCCACCTTGACCGTGTGCGAGGCAAGTGCCCTGGCGTGCTGTACTCTTGCCCCAAGATGCTTCCAGTCTGAGGTGGTGAAGCTCTCCAGGAAGGAAGGTGCTCATGCTAAGAAACAACGGGTATTTTTCCAGAAGTGTAACTTGTGCCTCTTAGTTTTAAGATAGCGTGTGAGCTACATTTGGGGATGGGAGTCAGTACACATATTGGAGTACTTAACATTTCAGTGGAGGGGTCAGAGAAGGTAGTACAGACAGCAGGTGGGGGCGCCGCCTGTACACAGCTGACCCGGCTTAGACCCTGCGCACTCCACACACTTCCCCTGGCCTGCAAGAGTGGTCCCTGAGCACTGCCGACTTTAACCCTACCCCCAGCACCCCCAAAAAAGTTCAATGGAGAGCAAAGAAAAGAGCTGGTGTGCATTTTCTGCTCCAAAGGGGTAAAGCCTGGCTGAATCCAGAGACGTCGGACACTTTTGGTTTAGGAATCAGTGCGGAAGCTGTTCTGAAACTATGCTGTTCAGTGTGAAAGCCCCCATATGTGCTGGGAGGAAGTGGAGATTTCCCAGTACCAGACTAGAGCCCAAGGTTCGGAGAAGCCCAGGGCGTGGTCTGTGCACACCCTGGACGAGGCAGTGGGGAGGACATTGTGTGTCAGTGTGGAGGGGTAAGTGACTAGTGATCTGAGAGATGCATTAATGTCTCATTTATTGTCAGGCCTCAGCTCACAGAACTCCTGATCCCCTCAGAACTCCAAGCTTCATGGGGATTTTGCAGTGACAGTATGGTGCTCTGGCCTCCTGCATGGGCTTGGCCGTTGGACTGTCTCTAGCTCCATTACATACATATTTGGACAGAAATCTATTTGAACTCATCTTTGGGGGATTTGTTGGGGAGACCATTTCAGTGAGGTGCTGTAGTTTGGCCTTTACCCCTCTGTCTTCATTGGTTCCCTGCTTTCTGCTCAATCCGAGAGTTGGAGATACTGGCATACCTCCATTTCCTCCTGTCCTACTCACTGGCAGCTATTGGCAAATGTTAAACTCTCCTCCTGCAGTTTTACTACATTGGGTTGCATCCCAGGTTTCTGCATTTAACTTCCAAGGCACGAATTCTGATGGGTATTAAGTAATTAAAATGTTTGACCTTTGAGTTTTCCACGAAGTTTCCCTTTAGAAATATAAAAGTGGGCCAGACTGGTAGTCTAGCAGGTAAGGACGCTTGCGTTACACACAGCTGAGCTGGTTTGATCTCCAGCATCCCATATGAGCACCACCAGGAGTGATCCCTGAGCACAGAGCTAGGAGTAAGCCTTGAGCACTGCAGGGATTGGGAGCTTCCGACCACCCCTCCCACCCTCCTGCAAAAGAACTGTAGAAGTGAAGCGTGTTGTCCTAAATGGCCTGATGATGGGCTTCTGCATGCGAGATGTGCTTTTTTCTTACTAATTTTGTTTTGTCTTGAGAGAGGTGTTGTGTTGCATTGTATTGTTTTGTCACACCAGGCTGTGCTTTTAGGGATCACTCTTGGTGATGCTTGGGGAGACCATAGGGGGTACCGGGAATTGAACCAGGTCAACAGCATGCAAGGCAAGTTCCCTACTCACTGTACTATTGCTCCGGCCCCAGGGAGAGAGGTTTTCCAGGGTCAAACACTTATTAAATATAAACTTAGGGCTCTGAACTTGTGAAAAGTGGTCAGAAGGAACTGGCTTGAGGGAATGAGTTATAAATGGTAATCAGTCACAAATAATTAACTCGACACTCCCTGGTGCCAGGGCCGTCCTAGCGCAGGGCTAGAGGAGCTTGGATTTGACATCTAGCTTAGCCTGGTAGTCTGTCGATGAGTTTCTCTTCACACACATGCAGAAGGGAAAAAATAATTTTTTGGGAGAGCCACCTCCCAGGTCAGGGTAGTTCATGAAGGCAAAGTCCAAGAATGGCAGCTCATGAGTGCTGGGAGGGCTTCAGCGAGACCCTTCCTTCTGCTACCAGTGACTTCAGATTGTGGGTTATCCTGGCTGAGCTTTGATGTGAAACGAGTGAATGGGCGGGCCTTGGAAAGGACCCTTCCCATGGTGTGGAGTTAGAATTGTGAAAGATGTTTCCAGGAGCACCCACAGAGCGGGGCCGTTGCCTCCCAGGAGTGACTTAGACACACGGAGAAGAAGCCAGGGTCCTGGGCCGGGCAGGAGGCAGGAGCTGTTGGAGTGCAGGGAGAAGTGCTGCAGTTGGCGCCTAGCAGGGCCGGGACCTCATGAGAAGGTGCCCTTTGTTATGTCCTATCTAGGTTTCTAACTGCAGGAAGCCCTGGAAGAATGGCTATTAGGCTCTTGTCCCATTTCAAAGTCACTCAACTAGGTCTGCCTAAATCATGTTATTTGAGAAAAAAAATAATAAAGTCCAGTTTAATATGTTCATTGTCTCTTAAATTACATTTGCTGCAGGAAAAACACATTTAAATTTAAACAGTTTGTAGAGTTTTCCATTTTCATAAAATTATTTCTGTCCTCCTCCTGCTTCCATCCATATATACACATCAAAAGATACTCAGAATGTTTTTCCCCGAACGTTAATGCTATTTTGTGTTGGCATCAGTGTTTGTTTTTGCATCTGTCTTTCTACTATGTGTTGCATAAATTCTTTAAAATACTTTGTTAAAAAAGGTGCAAATATGCTAGGATGTTAAAAGTAGAGATTTCTGGGTGAAGGATTAATGGTTTTTGTGCTTTTATTTTCTAAATTGGGATATTGTTTACTGAACATTAGTGGTCTATTGCTTAGACTGAAGCTTTCCAAGTAAATGGAACTATACATAGGGACCGTGGCAGAGGAACCATAGGGTTTATAATACAGTACATGTAATTTTTTTACTTTGTACTCAGGAATCACTCCTGGCAGTGCCTGAGGCTAGGGATTGGGAGGCGGGAATGTGTGTGGTGCTAGGGACCAAACCTGTTTGGCTTCATGGAGAACCAAGTACCTGGCCCGCCGTAGTATTTCTCCAGCCTTAATTTTATTTTGTCAGTGTTTATGGCCCCACGCAGTGGTTATCTGGGCATGTTCCTGGCTCTGTGCCAAGGAATTACTTAATCCTGGCAATGCTCAAGGGGGCCATATGTAGTGCCAGAGATCACACCAGGGTCGGCTATGTGCAAGGCAAGTGCCTTCCTTACCTGCTGTACTGTTTTTTCAGCCCCAGGAAAGAGCCTCTCTGTCTCTCTCTCTCTCTCTGTCTCTCTCTCTCTCTTCTCTCTCTCTGTCTCTCTCTCTGTCTCTCTCTCTGCCTCTCTCTCTGTCTCTCTCTGTCTCTCTCTCTGCCTCTCTCTGTCTCTCTCTGTCTCTCTCTCTCTGTCTCTCTCTGCCTCTCTCTGCCCTCTCTGTCTCTCTCTCTCTCTGCCTCTCTCTCTGCCTCTCTGCCTCTCTCTGCCTCTCTCTCTCTCTTCTCTGTCTCTCTCTGTCTCTCTCTGCTCTCTCTCTCTCTGTCTCTCTCTCTCTGTCTCTCTCTGTCTCTCTCTGCCTCTCTCTCTCTCTCCTCTCTCTCTCTCCCTCTCTCTCTCCCTCCCTCTCTCTCTCCCTCTCTCCCTCTCCTCTCTCTCCTCTCTCCCTCTCCTCTCTCTCCCCCTCTCCCTCTCCCTCTCCCTCTCCCTCTCCCTCTCCCTCTCCCTCTCCCTCTCCCTCCCTCCTCTCTCTCTCCCTTCTCTCCCCCCCTCTCTCTTTGCCCATGATCCTCATAATCTGAGTCTAAATTTCAGAGGAAGGATTTTCTAATAAGGAAAGTTTCCACCCCCTTTGTTTTGCACGTAAAGCTGTTGAGGTGGGTGTGGGGTCAGGTATGAAGGTCTTGTTGATCCATCATCCTGCTGTGCAGAGACCCCCAGTGGTGGGCAGGACCCAGCAGTGTGGCTCTACCAGAAGGATACTCACACATCCCTGGCCTTGATGGAGGGGGGCGGAAGTCGGAGGCCATGCTTGAAGCCTGGGCCAGCTTCAGAAGATCAGAGACAGTGTGTGGGAGAGTTCAGGGGACGGCTGTGTTCTGAGCTTACCCCCCAGACCGGACACCACCATACCCTTAGATAAGGGACGACAAAGCCAAACGAGCCAGCCGTTGTCCATGGCATTCACAGAGCTGGGCCAGGTGGCCGTGGGATTTGCCTCAGCACTGGTGGCAGGACATCTAGTGTTGTATTGCTTGATTCTGGGGCTTGGAAGGGCTTTTTGGGACCGGCCCTTCCTTAACCTAAAAACACAAAATCTTGGTAGTATTTTTCTGGGGAGAGGCCCCTCTGGTAGCTTGATCCGGCTCCTGGAAGGGCCATGACTCAAAAGGTTCAGGACCCCTGACTGTGCTTCTCCCCAGCACCCACCCCAGAGATGCCCGTCCAGGGCTTCTGGAGCACAGGAACGGAGCAGGAAATGGCCTGACTTGTAGAGGGAGTCCAGGTTCTGTGGGCGCGAGGAGGGTTTCCTCCAGCAGAGAGCGATCTTCTCCCCCCTCCCCGTCACTGTTTCAGGCGCCGATTATTATTATTATTATTATTATTATTATTATTTTTATTTTGGCGGGGTGGGTTGGGGGATGCATTAGCTTTGCCGGGGCACTGGGAAGAAGGAACTATCCCGAGTATATGGACGTGCGTGGAGTGATTTCCATAAGGGTTCCTGAGACGGGGACCTTGTTGGTGTTCCCTGTTACAGAGGAGGAAGCAGAGGCCAGAGAACCCCTGTCCAGTGTGGGGTCAGAGAAGGGCAGTGAGCAGCCCAGCTGAGTGTGGAGCCTCGCCCTGGCCCCCCGCCTCACTGCTCCCTGCTGATGGGGGTTTCCGCCCTGCTCCCAGCTTCGACACTTGAGCAAGGGAAGAGCTCAGGCCTCTCTGGGGCCAGCCCTGGAGCGCGCCCAGACCCTGCTCCGCTCTCCTGCCCTGCCCCCTCCGTGCCCTTCCCTCTGCAGCTGGACTTGCTTGGGGGCCTGGACACTCTGAATTTCTGCTCTGGCAAACAGCAAGATTGAGATTCACAAACTCATGGCACCCCGAAACACAGGCCTGAATTTTATTTCTCTGACCATTCTTCCCTTCCACATTCTTTATTTTTTTTCTTTCTCTCACTCGAGCCAGTTTTTCTGTGCATGGTGGTAACTGTGGGTTTAAAAAAAATTTTTTTTTTAATCATGATTGAATTTGAAAACCTTGTTAGGAAGCTGAATTTCTGAAGCAGTCGTTTGTGCTCAGCCAGTGTAACTAATGGACAATTATCTTTCTGTTTCCTCTGGAATCTTCTTTTAACGGCTTTCGTGGAGTGTTTATATATGCCATCGCTTGCCTGCTTAGTTTTGCAAGGAAACCCACACAGTCTGGCTGCTTCTTGCCAGAGGGCAGCCTTCACACCCCTCCTCCCCCACCCCGGGATCTCTGGGGCAACCTGCTGGCCATGGCTGCCCCCAGCCCTCTGGGGCTTCAGTGCTGTACTGTAGAGAAGGACATCGTGGGTGGGTGACCCATGTCGGGTGGTCCTCCTTGTTGGTAGATCTGCCTATGAGCATGAATTTTCACTCCAGATGCAATTCCAGGCTGGGGAAGTACAGCAGATAGCCTTTAGGTGGAGACCCGAGAAAGCTCTTGATGTTGAACAAACCTGCCACGGGCTTTGGGGAACTTGGCAAACTTGAAAAGGAACTGTAGCCCCAGGGAAGAGAGGTCTGGGCAGTTGGATTCCAAGGTGGCAGCCAGGCATGAGAACGTGGCATCAAGGCCGTGGTCAGGTAACTCTGAGTGTTTGCATAAGGGTCTAAGTTTCATGGGGGACAGTGCTAAGGTCTTCCCAGCTTCCAGAATAAAAAAAATACTCCATTGTGTATGGGCGGGTAAGTGGATGGCAGTGAAATGGCTAGGCTGGTTTTAGTCTAAGAATGTTGGCCTCAAGGGGCAACAGAGAAGAGCGTGAGTGAGAGAGCCAGGCCCTGACGCTGTCATGCGGACCCCAGGAGGTGCTGGATGGGCCCATGTGTTCTACACTCTCTCACTCTTAGGTCATGATTGTCAGACTTGTCACTTCCCAAATCTCCTTTATTCTAAAAATGATAATAATTGGGGCCTCCATGGAGTTGCTATTAGTTGGTCTAGGGGTCCTCCTTAACAGTGTTGGGGTGTGAGGGGCAGCATGCTGAGGACCTAATTTGGAGCCTCGTGCAGAAAAGTCCTTTACCCTTGGGTCACACCCCACACGTCTCTGGATTTCATCTGCCGGCATTTCTCATTAGAGAGAACTGGGTTGTGGACACACGGAGGGTCGGTACAGCAGCAGGTACTTGCCCCCATGTGCGGTGATCTGGGCTCGATCCCTGGCACCCATAGGGTCTCAAATACAGCCAGGTGTGCCCCTTTCCCCAAATTGGTATTTTAATGAAAACAACAATGAGACCTTTCCATATTAACATGAAATACGTGATTTTGTGAATAGTGACTGCTTTACACTTTAGAAATCTCTAAATCTGACTCGGTGCAGTAATTGGGCTCCTCAGCTGCCTGTAAGAGGCTGTGACAGGCTGCTCCGGCCCACGTGTGGCGACATACATAATGGAAAAGGAGAGGAGAGTCGAATATATTCAGATAATAGGAGATGTTCTTCTCTGATAATGATAGTTAATGAGTTTCTGGTTGTTTTTGTTTTTGGGCCACATCTGGCATGATGCTTAGGGAACAGGGAGTGCTGGGGATCAAACTTGGGCCCTTGTATGCAAGGCATGTGCTCCGGGGCCCATCAGAGAGGGCTCAGAGGTTAGTTGGGTGGCAGACTGAATAAACCATGTGTCTTTTGATTTGTGTCTAGCATTTGACATGATCATATAAATCCTCATCCTGTGATCAGAGAGCTTTTCCTTTTCATCTTTTAGATCTTCGAAATGGTCCCATTTCTCATAGATATTACACGGTTGGTTGTTAAAAGGTTTTCACTGGCCAGCTTGATGGTGTGCTGTTAGTATTAATGCCCGGGGCCAGAGAGCGAGCAGTTTCATGTGCCAGCTCCTGTTTGAACCCTGGCATCACGTATGGTCCCGACCACCACCAGGACTGATCCCTGACACTGCTGGTTATGGCCGCTCTCCCCACCCCCAGATTAAAGAACATCTGTCATGCTCGTTGGCAGCTGATACGAGGTTCCCAACAGTCCGCTTCCTTGAAAGCTTGAATTTTGCCACTGGTAATAGTTGCAGATAGCCACGACTGAGTCATCTTAGTTGAGTACTTGCTCTTTCAAGTCAGGATGTTTCATGACAACAACAGCTCTTGACATCTCTCCCCAGTGAGTGCAGCACACATGAGCTACTACGTCCCAATGCTTCTCAATGTCCCCCTTTGGAAAATGACCTGAAACACCTGGGAATTCATTGTGGAGCCCCAGTGTGGTGGCCGTGAACACAGTGACGTGCCTTGATTCATGGTTCAGGCACCAGCAGAGCAAATGTCAACCCAAGGCAAAAAAAGCAGTGACTTGCTTTTATTTATTTATTTATTTTTTTTTATTTATTTATTTATTTATTTATTTTTTATTTATTCATTTATTTATTTTAATTTGTTTATTTATTTATTTACTTAGCTTTTTGGGTCACACCCGGCAATGCTCAGGGGTTTCTCCTGGCTCTGCACTCAGGAATTACTCCTGGCGGTGCTCGAGGGACCATATGGGATGCTGGGGATCGAACCCGGGCGGGCATGGGCCGGCCAAGTGCAAGGCAAACGCCCTGCCCGCTGGACCCTAAGCTTCAAGTCATGCATATATTTTCACGGTTTGCAAGGGGACCGTCCAGCACACGGCTTAGTGGGCTGGAGCACTTCACGATGCTTGCAGGAGCTTTGCGGTTGATGCCTAGTTCCTTCCCCAAGAGCACTGTGCTGGAAGTTCCCTGCAAGCACTGTTGGGGGGTGACCCCCAAACAAAACCAAGTTTAGAAGAACCACATGAAAAGAAAGCCGTACTGACCCGGAAGTTGGGATGCCAGTTGCCCATAATGCCAGGTTCCTGTTCCGCGTGGCGGCGTGCGGGGTGGGTATCACTGCCTTGCTTGGTTTTCAGTGTGTATGAAAATCCGCCTGCACACCTTTACCCTTTAACGGCAGCCTCTTGGCAGGCTCCCCAGAGCAGGTTGCCCGCGGAGGGGGTGGGCAGTCAGTGAATCATCCCGCGTTAGATAACGGAGTTGTAAAACTACACCCGGCTTGAGTCAGCAGCTTCGGTGCAAGCAGCAGGGCTCCAGAGTCCCAGCCTCCTGGATGGGTCCTTTGCTGGGCGGCGTTTTTGTGTTGCTTGGCCCGTCACCATGCCTGTCTCCTGTCTCCTCAGGAGTGGGGCTTTGGCCTGGACTTTGAAGGTGCTCAGGATGGCAGCAGCTCCTGAGCAAAGCCGGTGGCACACCCTCGGGGGCACCCCATTGGCCCGATGCCCTGAGGACTTGAGGCCACTGTAGCTCCCCCGGCAGCGGGCGGACGGTCCCAGGCCGATGACCTCATGCCTTTGGCAGCCGGCAGCAAGTGAGTTTTATTTTTTTGTCCCTGAAAGTTTGACAGTGCAACTTTTCTCGACCGGTTTTTAAGAGACAAGTCGAAGTAAAAGATGACTGCCGGGGGGCCAGAGCAAGAGGACAACGGGTAGGCGTGGGCCTTGCACGTGTGGCTGACTCCGGTTCTGTCCCCGACGCCCCCCATAAAGTTCCCCCGAACCCCACCAGGGAGTAAGCCCGGGCTCACAGCCGGGTGTGGCCCCTAAACAAAAAAACAAAAACAAAATTGCTGCCAAGGCTGAGTTCCTTCAATGGCAACTCTTCTCTGTGGCTGATGACATACCCCAGTGGCTCTTTTTTTTTATTTTTTTTCTTTTTTGGGTCACACCCGGCAATGCCAGGGTTTCTCCTGGCTTGCACTCAGGAATTACCCGCGGCTCGGGGACCATATGGGGACCGGGACGACCCTGGCGGCAGGGCGGCAACCCCTACCCGCTGGGCTTCGCCCGGCCCCCAGTGGCTCTTTAAAGGTGGGGGGACACCTTGTGCCCCACCCCCCCCACCTGAGTCTGTCCAGGCTTCTGGGTGGGGAATCATGGGTCTGCATAAAGTTGGCGAATATCTCGTGTTCCCTTCCCTCTCACTGGTTTTACTTTTCCCTGGCCTGTGGCCTGGGCGACGTCACTTGTCCTGCTCCCAGAGCCTGGCTTAGAGGGTGCTGCCTTGGGGCCACCTGGACCGGGGAGGAAGGGGTGGTCCTCTGCCTCCCGGTGTCCAGCTCCTGCCTTCTCACAGTTCCGCAGGCTGCTGATGGCACATAGAGACTGGCTCCTTCCTCCAGGAGGCAGGTGCCTGGCCCAGCTCCCCGAACTGCCCAGCCTGGCCCCCACCCCCACGGCTGCATGGCTTTGATTGAGTGTTAGGTGTCTCCCAGAGAGCTTCTTATTTTTAGGACCTTCTTCCCATCGTGCGCGCGTTCGTGTGTGTGTGTGTGTGCGTGTGTGTGGAATGCGAGCGCAGGGGCTGGAATCGGACACTCAGGGTTTTTAGGACACCGCTTGCTTATCACATGGCCCCGTCGGGTTCTTTAGTTACAGAGGTTAAAAACACTCAACACACACAGGAGAACCCACCCTGAGGGCCCATGAGTGGCTGTGAGGGGAGGCTGAGCCCTCCTGGGCCCAGAAAACAGAGCTGGTAACCGAAGCTCGGGCACCGTCCTCCACTGTGGCCTTGCCTGTGCACTGAGCCCTGGAGGACTCTGGCCTGAGCGGTGCTGTTAGGCAGCCCCTGGAGGAACTGACCTTTTGCATCAAGGGTGGTGGGAGGGGCGGCTTTAGAGGTTCTCATAGTCCCTCTCAGTGAGTGGTTGGCCGTGCAGGAGGGGGCTTGGCTGAGTTAGCAGCCTGGGTGAGCTGCAGAAGGGTCAGCCAGTCTGGTGGGTCCCGGGAAGGCCCCTGGGATGGGTGTCAGGAGCCTTGAGAGAGATGGGGCGTGGTGACAGGGCTGACACTTCTTCCCTCCTGAAAAGACCGAGCAGTGGACTGTGTCGGCAGGGAGCTCTGCACCCCGGGACGCCGAGCCTGAGGTGGGCAAGTTGATGGATGAGTCCCTCAGGTTGAGAGATTATGGGCAGCTGCGTGGAGACCACAGCAGGCTCCGGACCCCGCTCACAGCCTGCTCTCAGCGCGGCGGTCACAGGCCGCGGAGTTGCTCTTTCTTAACCACCTCAGGCCACACTGCTGTCTTGGTTGTCTGTTTACTCTTCATGGAGAGTAAACGTTTGCAAGAACCCGCGTGCCCGTGGCAGAGCTGTGTGCATGCTCCCCCCTCTGGACATGGGGATGAGTGGATGGTGTGGACACAGGCTCCACCCAAACACACCCGCGACACTCGGGGCCGTGGAGGAGCTGGTCGGGGGCTGCATGGCCCCTGTGCCTTCCCGGAGCTCCCACAATGCAGAGCCCGGCCTGTGTTCCCGTCGTCTCAGCTGCCCTAATTTGTGTTCTGAGCTCCCGCTTCTGAGGATTAGAAATTTCAACCTTGCACCTGCCTTCAGGTTTTTAAAGCTCCTCATTGTGGGCAGGGCAAGGTAACTCGATTAGTGCTTCTCTGAGTCGCCTCCGATGCACGGGGCTGTGTCTCAGAGTGGGCTCTCGGGAGCTCTAAAATCAGTCGTGAAATCAGAAGCATGTATTTGTCCATGCCAGTAAGGAAATGTCTTCTGAGCTGTCCTGCTGGGCTCCTAACTCTTCAGATATTAGCGGTGAAATGAAGAAGCACGTGACTCGGCTTCTTGGTTACAGATAACAGATGCCTGCTCAAATGAGCTTATGCCGAGTACAAGGAGACTTTGCATTAGGATGAGACCGGAAATGCTGCCAGGCTCTCAGAGGACCTAGAACTGGGGGTCTGGGGGCTCAGCCCTGAAATCCCTGGGGTTTACTGCCTGCACCCCCGGGGTTCTTCTTACAGTGGAGTGCAGTGGCTGTGCCGAGTCCCCTGTGTCCCAGACTCCCAGTGCTCCAAGACATTAATTTCAGCTTCAATTCCAGGGAGGGAATCATTGCGCCAGCCTGAGGCTGTTCCAGTGACTCTTACCCGTGGGGCTGCGTGGCAGTCTAGAGGATGGACTGGGGTGAAATCCCTGGAGTATATATTGGGACCAGAACAGAGTGGGGTCCGCTAAGGGCAAGACACCCCTTCTTCCCCTGCTTTCTCAGGGAGGAGCTCAGGCCTGGCCCCAGGGAACCGGGTGGCAATTTCAGACAGGACTTTGCAAAAAGCCTGGAATGGTCCCTGCTGCTGGATTGTTTCTGACAGTGATTCTTGAAAGCGAGGGGATTCTTGAGAGGGAGAAAGAGTGAGAGAGCTTGTGCGGGGGGAAGAGAGAGAGATTGTTTGAGATTCCCTCAATAGCTGAGGAGCTGGGATGGCATTAATGAAATCCCTCATCCAAGGACTGTACCCTGCATTTGGCATTGGAAATCTTTTCCATTAAGTCCAATGCAAGCAGATATTTCTGTACATCTTGGTGGAGCTTAATTGTCTTGGACGCCTCCCTTTGCTCACAATCTGTATTTGATTTGGTATAGTTGTTGCTGGTAACGCATTGGGGGCTGTCTGCTGACTCTTGCGTTGGCCATTCACTCCATTGCCAAAAGGAAATAACGCGGTGATTTGATTCAGAAAGGGAGTCTGCTGCTCCTTCTGGCTCCTGCCGGGAAAGCACGTGGAATTTCCCATGAAAGAGGGTGAAAACTATTTGGAACTAGGGAAAACAAAGGTGGTTGTGGGTTTCAGTGGACCTAGGAGACGCTTTTCAGGTCAGCAGATGCTGAGCTTGCTCTTGAGAACTTTACGCATCCGCGGTCACTGGGAACTGCATTTGACTCCTGTGTTGTCTTAGGTGCGGAGTAGAGGTTGGCCCCCTTCTCCCTGGCTAGTATTCAAGGCACCCTATGGCGCATGGTGGAAACTTGTCATGCATTTTTGGGCCCTGTGCATTCTCATAGTTCTGTGGGAAGAACTCTTGCCTGGTGTTACTGTCTCCAGTAAGGGCCTCTCCCCTGCCTTGTGTACTTGTGTTAGTCTGGACTTCAGTTTTCTTTTGCAAAATGAAACGGATCTACGGAAAACCTAATGCAACTTCCAAGCCAACGCTGATGGGAAGAAGGTCCTAAAAATAAGCTCTGCTGGGAGACCCTAACACCAAGGAGCGTTTGAGCAAACACAAGTCTTTGTCACTTAGTGGCTCAATTAGTAGAACAGCAACCGTGTGGCATTAACTGTTGGTCCAGTGTCCGAGGGCCTGAGGTGGCTCGTGCCTCGTAAACATGATTGGGTGTTGGATAGCTGAGCAGTGGCCCCGCTGAAACTGCTTTGTGGGACTTAACTTTTGCACCACCTCCACCTGACCCCTGCTGTTTTGGAGCCTACTGAAAAATCAGAAGATTAAGTTCCCTCATCATGAGGGTATAACCAGAGTCCCGGACACCCTGGGCTCAGTGGAGGCTTTTACTGTGGGGGGCATTGAGTCACAGGAGATTGGGGGCTCACTCCTTCCCCCACATAGGTGCCTGAGAACCCCCTGCACAACTAGTCAGTTTAAGCCCTGCCCTCTTCGGCCACTAATCTTGTTCCTCAGCAGAGAACAGCAGGAATATGTCCCACAGCTAGTAAAAGGTGACATCGCCTTGTAGAGAAAGAACTTGTTTCATTTTTCCCTCCGCCAAGGGTGATTAAGCAGAAATTACATTTTCATTTCTGTGCTTACGTCTTTGTGGGTGTTTCTGTGTGACTCCCAGTGTGGTCCGGGGAGAGCGTCGTTTTCATGGCCATTGTCATTTCTGTATGATTGTCCCATATAGTCCCCGCACCCTGACAGGATGCTCTTTCCTGTGCCTGCTTCTGTTGTCCAGCCCATGACTGAGCACTCGCTGTCAGAAGAAGAGGACTGCTAACTGAAATCACCTTTGGTATATGCTGTTCTCTGGAGCAGCTCGGGTACTTGCCTTGCATGTGGCTGACCCAAGTTCAATCCCAGGTACCCCATATGGGCCCATGAGCATGCCAGGAGTAATTCCTGAGTGCAGAGCTAGGAATATTTCCTGAGCATGCTGGCCTAAAACAACAAAAAGGTGGATTAATTTGAAAAAAAAATCATGGTGTTGACTAAACCATGCATTTTCCAAAGTCCTACGGGTCAGATTTTTAATTGATTACCCCCCCCTTAGTTCATATATACTGAAAAGGGGCTTTTTACATTATAATTCAGTCATAAGCCTGTAGCTAACCCTGATCCTTTAAACCCCCCTGCTGTATGTGCTAATGAAAACCTGGAGAAGTGCTAATGAAAGGGAGGGGCAGGTCTCTCTGTTGCCTGTCCATTTAATCAGTAAAATTCCTAGGATTTTTGAAGTTCAGTGTTGGCACCTGCAGACTCAGTGGTGAAGTATCTGATTGTACTTTTGCCTTGAAATCTTATCACTGAATTTCAGCCTGAGGGGTGTGGCGGTCTGTCACTGCCTGTACTTCCAGAATGTGTCTCAGAAACAGTCTTAGCACCCGCTCTCGCTCCATGGCCATCTTCATTTTAAGCTCTATTCTCAGGCTCTACAGACAACACTGCCAGGTTTGGCCTTTAGGAAGTTATTGCTTAAACAGGGAAGATTGTTGTGCAGTCAATATGCCCACTCCTGTTTTATTGATAAGAAATGGGATACATCCTTTCTGTCCACTTTCTTGGGAAATGATTCTGTCATTATTACTGGATATTCAAGTTATAGATGATTAAACTTTCATATTGCTACTTAAGTTGAATGTGGAACATTGCTTAGGAAAATACAGCCTGCCACTTATTAGAAAGCTATTAAGTTATATTTGCAATATGATTAGTGGCTTAAGGAAACCTCTGGGTAAAACCTGGGTGGTGAGATAGAGGACAGCTGGCTACTCTGCCGTTCTGATGCTCTGCCTTGGCCCACTGAGGGTTTTTCTTTTCTTTTAAAAGTACCACATTTTATAATAAAAGCCCAGCGTAGGGCCTGTTTTTACGCCCGCCGCCCATGCCGGCCTGGGTCCGTTGCCGGCCACCCATATGGTCCCCCGCACTCCCAGTGTAATTCTGGTGCAGGCCAGGAGTAACCCCCTGCACGCCGTGTGACCCAAAAGCAAAAAAAAAAAAAAAAAAATAAATACCTTTATAATAAAAGCCATCTAGATACACGTTATTTTTAAGAGGGAGCTCATAAAGGACATGCAAAGTCCACGTGGGGAGCCAGATGGAGTGTCAGCAGAATTGGGTCTTTACGGTGACTAAGACAGAGCAGCCGTAAATGGCAGCATCGGTGATACAATGGACCCTTTCCCAGAGTCTTCTGGGATCTTCTGGCAAAGCTCCGTAGGAGTGGGTTTACTGGCTGGGAAAGTGTTCCAGCTGATATTCCCACCACTTGCGGTGTGTGCCATACCTGCCGCATGCCTGTTCTGTCGGGGTAGAGGTGCTGATGGGCGGGTCAGGGGATACTCTAATGCAGGAGGAGCCCCATGGCGTGCTTGGGTCTTGGACCAGCTCACCTGTGTTTGGCCTCTATTCCCTTTGCCGTGATATCCCTCCCCTGCAAGGGACTGGAGGTTGCAAAGTCAGCCTTGAATGGTAATTTTTTGTTTGGGGTAGAAGGCACAGTTTGCTATGTTCAGGGCCTTAGTCCTGATTCTCAGCTGAGGGATCAATCATGGCTGACCTTGAGGGGCCCCTATGAGATGTTGGAGATTGAACTAGGGTTGGCTGAGTTCAGGGCAAGAGCCCCTACCCACTCTCAGGCCCCAACCTTGAATTACTCTCTCTCAGGCCCCAACCTTGAATTACTTTCCAATTTAAGGTCTGTCCTGATCATAGAGGTGGACATAGTTCTTTAAAAACTGAACAGATTCCAGTAAGTCACCACAGGAAATGCGCACCTAGGTTTACTGAGAGCTTTTTGAGTCTTCCTGTTGGTGGACTTGAAATGGCTGCTGCCTTCGGAAGGTGACTCAGATACCTCCTGACCTTGCTGCCTTAGGAGTAGTGAGATAAGGCCCCTCCGTCTGCTTCTTCATCTGCAAACTGGGGACAGAACACGGCCCTTCCCATAGCTCTGAGTTCGTTAAATGGGAGCAAACGGTTACAGGCGAGACCTTCTGTCATCTGGTTCACGGCCTGGGGATGCTGGGAATCGAGGTAGTAAATAGTGTTATTTAAAGACCCACTGGATGCTGTGTCATGGAGAATACTGTATTCCTCTAGCCCAGAATAGAAACTTGGTCCAGATTTTAAATGGTTCTTTGGATGCAAGAGTGGCGAGCAGCAGGATTGCAGATGACTTCTTTGGTTAGCTATTCTGGTAAGCTTGGAGGCAGAGAGGTAACAGATTACAGAGAGCATTAATGTTATTAATTAGAATTAATAGGACAATTACAGTCTAATTTTTTTGTTTCACACTCTAATGTTTTCCAGTTTTCTAATTCAATCTCTTCCAAGCATGTTGAGAAGAAGCTGGTGATTATACACGTTTGTCCTGTTGGTCTTTAGGCAAAGGTCATTTTTTTTTTGTGGTTTCTCTCAAGGTTTGTTTTTCTTTTTCTTTTTGAGTCACACCTGGCATTGCTCAGGGGTTACTCCTGACTCTGCACTCAGGAATTACTCCTGGTGGTGCTCAGGGGGACCATATGGGATGCCGGGCATTGAACCTGGGTTAGCCGCATGAAATACCCTCCCCGCTGTGCTCTCCCTCTAGCCCCCTCAAGGTTTTATTATTTTTTTTTTGAGTGATCCCAGGAAAGCAAAGGCATCTTTAACTCTTCCTGGATAATCTGGGTCATGTCAGCTAGTAGATACTAGACTGATAGCTTCTATTAGTGAATACTAAGCAAGTCAGTTTTTTGGTGGCCAGAGACCAGATCCAAGCATGCTTTACTGTCCTGCTCTCCCGCATGGTTTCCACTACCTTTTCATGTAGTTAAGAGGTGGGAAACTCCAGTCTGCCTGGTTCCTTAAAGGAGTCAAGTCCAACATCTCTCCTTTCCTTTGAGAGCAGCACCCAGGCACTGTGGCAGGCCTGATTCTAAGTGGATGCTCAGTCGTTCACTCACCGGCCTACACAGTACGGTCCAACGCCTTCCGCTTGTTCTTTCTCAATTTTAATTTGGTTGCTCTCAGTGGTGGTTGGCACATTGGCTCTCCTCAAATTCAGCCTTTCATCGTTTAGTGATCACGTCCAAATGGCCCCTCCTACCACATCTCCTGCTGTCATGCTTACAGCCACGGTCTTCCTCCTGAATCCCATGTACGCTTGAGTGACCCTGAATGTCATCACCCGAGTCTGCGTGCATGTAGTTAATTTGGGATGATGGTTTTGCTGCGTGTTGCCTTTTTTTTTCTTTTTGGGTCACACCCAGCAATGCTCAGGGGTTCCTCCTGGCTCTGCACTCAGAAATTACTTCTGGCAGTGTTCCAGGGATCATATGGGATGCTGGAGATCAAACCCAGGTCAGCCACGTGCAGGACAAATGCCCTACCCACTGTGCTATCTCTCCGGCCTGCTGCATGTTTCCTGAATAATGCACAGAACCTCTAAGTATGAGACAGTCTGTGTCCTCTCCTGTCATTGGCTGTTTGTTAGAACAGAGCCCATGTTAAAACTGAAAAAAAAAAAAAAGGTTTGGAAGTTGTCATCAAATATTTTCTGCAAAATTTCTATCCCCCACATGCTGCTGAAAGGAGCCAAATGAATGAAAAAAAATGGAATGTTCTGAAACATGAGATGTTCTCTACAAAGTAAACTTGTTACGCTTGAGTGGCCCCGAATGTCATCGCTCGAGTCCCCAGCATGCACCTTTGAGTTCTTGGAAAACGTAAACTTAAAAGAGAATTTGCAAAAGATTTTGCAGTCTGTTGTGGGTACCTTAAAATTTCCCCGTGGAGTCTGAGTTCATTCCCAGCTGGATTTGATGCACAGAGAAGTAGTTTCTGTCTCCCAAGATCACAGGCGCCATGAGCGAGGCCTAAACAGCCGTGAAATGGACAGCATGCGAGGCTTGTGTCATGAGAAGCCGGTTCTGATCGCTTGAGACAGACATTCTGGAGGGCGTCGCAAGTGTCTTGGGCGCATGGTCATCCCAGGAGAAGGCGCAGTGCCTTTATTTACAAGAACATGGGCTGTTGGTGTGTAGGTTGAAGGGACAGTCCAGTGTGTACCAAACACAGTTTATTCTAAGCCAGCACCCAAAGCATTTCACATTTAAACTTTAACCAGAGAGTTGAGAACAGAAAAGGATTACAGAAATATTTATAGTAGGCATAAGCACGCAATAAACTCAAAGTACTTTCGACAAGCTTGTCGCAGTGAGTCTTGTGGAGAACCGGAATAAATAATGACTCGCGTCGCTCCTGACAGTTTAACTCCTCCGATACCAGGGCGGTGTGTCAGATCTTACACAGCTCTGTCCTTCACCCCAGACTGGCACTGTCCTCTTGGTCAGCGGGTTTCAGCTGCCCATGTGCAGGCGAGTGCAGTTCCTCAGACATCAGCTCATGGAAGACTTACTGCTGCTTTCCTGATGGCGGGGTTTGACGTCCCTTTTGTGGCCTGATGCCTGTGTTCTGCAGAAGGTTGAAAGCTGAGGCCTGGAGACTGTACAGCCACGTTCAGTCCCTCGCACCCCACGGTCCCCTCAGCACCACTGGGTGGTGACTCTTGAGGTCCCCAAGCACAACTGGGGGTGGCCTGGTGCTGCAGGACCCAGACAGAGTCACATCCTTGCTCCCCTGTCCCAAAATGCTGGTTGGGGGCTGAGAAATGCCCGTGAGGTCCCTGAACCTTCTGAGAATGTCTTGGGAGGTCTTTGTCTCCCCGCCCCAAAGGCTGGAACCTACGTTCTTACATCAGACCTGCAGCAGCAGTGACATGGATGTATGTGGGGTCAACCAGGCTGCGACAGGCCAACTGGTGTGCAGAATGCAGGTGATTCTGCCTGGGCACCACCCAAGCGCCCCTTCTCTGCAGGCACTACCCACAGCGCCCTTCCCTGCACTTTCCACTTGGTCGTAGCTGGGCTTGGCAGCCAGGACTCGCGAGCTGTCTTCTTCCTAGGCAGAGATGGAGAGGCAGGCGGCCATGGTTCAAGTTTGAGAAACCCGCAGAACGTTCACACTGATAGGTGTTAGCAGTATGGTGGATCCCAGAGAGGTCACCCTTAGCAGATGGAGCATCCCAACAGGCTGGGCGAAAGGATAGGAAATTGTCTTTTGAGGCTGCCCTCCTTGTAGGAAACACCCTTGCTGTTTGCTTGTCAACTCCAAGGTTGTATTCTGTGTTAAGCACACATGGCCGCCCAGCATCTGGCCTTGCCTGCCTTGCTCCAAGGTGGAGAGGTGTGTGTGTGTGTGTGGGGGGATAGAAAGAAGCCCTGAGGATGGGGAGGCTCCAGTGTCCAGTGGCAACAGGGAATAAGGCTGATGGCTGAGGAGTGCAGGGGTCAGATATGAAGGGCCCACAGGTATCTGTGTGTGTCGTCAAACCTCTTTCTGGAGCCTCCCAAAGTCTGCCCGTCCTTTGAGCTAGGTCTTGTCATCTCTTGCTTGCTCAGTCCTTGGCAGGGTGCAGGGCTCCAGTTGCTGAGCTGGGGACGAGTCTGACCCAGTGGGGATCATGTGGGAAGTTTGAGCAGGGCTTTCTCTCCTGGATGAAGATGTTTGGGGTCTTGTGCTTTCCTTCTTACGGTGGGCAGATGCTAAGACTGGAAGAGAAAAGGAGGTAAGTTTCCCCCAGTCTGCAATGCCGATGATTTCCAAGTGACTTACAAGACCACAAGGCCTTTCTTTGCTGTGCAGATCGCTGGTCTGGTGTTCCGTGCAGGGCTGGGGTGCATGAGGGGTGTGTGAGGGTGACTCAGGACCATGAGGTGGCAGGGTAGTCCTGGGGACAGGGGGAGCTATAAAGCATCCAGTTCCCTGAGCTCTTTTCCCAACCTGGCCAGTCAGGGCTTCCCACTGACCGCCTGGATTTCTCCTTCCCATGCATACTTGCCATGGATCAGTCACTTTCTAAGGTTCATCCCTTAGGACATGAACCTTAGCGCAGTGGCCATGCGACAGTTACGCTGCTCTACCAGCGCTGCTAGAGGAGGGACTGAGAGAGTCCCCGGCCCACCCGCCAGCCAGAACGAGCTGCATGCGTGTTCTTGCGCCCCTACTAAGAAGATGGTCCTTAATGAGGCGATGGGCCTTCCGGGCAGCCCATAGTGTCTTGCGTGCTGTGGCCTCCTGCAGGCCTGTTTCAGTCTTCAGCCAGTCTTCAGGGCTTTCCTGGATGGGTGACCCAGGGACCCTTCAGCTGTATTTTACCACTTGCAGGCTATTTGGGCAGTGAGATTGTGTTTACACACCCCACCCCCCCACCCCCCCTACACACACACACACACACCCCTCCCCACGCCAGCACTGTCCCAGACCTTCTCAGACTGACTTGACACCGGTTCCAGGATTTGCAGCTGAGTAGGGGGTGGGGGTGAAGGGACGACTCAGCTGGAAATTACTTTTATTCCATCATTCAACAGTGCATGTATTTCCCCCAGCCCAAAGGCTGAGTAGGTGGGAGGGAGCTGTACTTAGTAACCACATTCCTGCTCAGGTTTAAAATTAATAGCTACAATATTCAATAGAGGAACTGTTTAAACCCGTACCGAAATGAGGCAAAAAATAACCTGGCTGCCTCCACCGGTATCTCTCGCCAGCCCAAGCAAGACCGTGCTGATTCGCAGGGAATCCCGGGGGCCGTGCCCCTGTCGTCAAGGAATGGGAGCACCAGGGCTTGACGCCACCAACTGTACCAGGCACACACTGAGCTCTGACCTCAGTGCTCTGTAGGTGCCCACAGCTTCTGCTGCAGCCTGTGGTGGCCCCATGCTGCCTGTCCTTGGGGTATCCCAGACAGCTGCCCCCAACAGCAGGGGTGGCTTAGAGACAAGCTCCTTCCATCAGCTGAAATCAGATCATTTACCACAACATGTGGGCACTTGTGGCCAGCAAAACCTACACGGACCCGTTTGGGAGCTCACTCTGCAGTAGCGGGGATGCCGTGTAAGAGGTCACGTGCTGCCCCCGTGCTCGATGCCTAAATCCTGGCCTAGTAACGGCTCCATGAGAAATGTCGGGTTTGGAAGACTGGGTGCTACAAAAAGGCTAATCGTGTTTCTAGTCTGTGTTCCAGCATTATGGATAGGCTAGATCAGATAAAATCACGACTTGTTTGACTTTCAAATGCAGCTCCTAGACTGTCTCCGTGTGCGGGGCGGTGCTAGCTTCTGCCCCAGGCTGCCTCTTTTCCTCAGTGTGGCACCACCTGAACTCACCCACTTTCTTTAGGGACTTTGCGGCAGTCCTGCTCACCCTCGGCACAGAAGCCCCCATGGAAGAGACTGTAATTGACATTGGCTCTTAAGACCTTCCTGAGTGTGGGGACTGGGCCCCACCTAAGGGTCTGGAAGGAAAGACGCTAGAACAGTGGCCAACATGTCCGCCTTAGCCCCGGGAGGGGGCGGCTCCTCTTCCAATATTCTGGGTCTGTCCTCGCAAAACTTTCTCCCTTTGCTCTCTAGCTGCGCCCGCTTACGCACTCCAGTTCTTGGGGCAGGGGAAGCTCACCTGATCCGAGCTGAACTCCACCCTGCCGCTTCTGCTGGCCAGCGATACAGGGAGAACAGACATTTCTCTTCATTGCGATGCCAAAGCCCGACCCACCCCTGTGCCCTTCTCTGCAGCCATGCCCATGACCGGAGATGGAGCCTTGGCTGAAAAAGTGTCCACTTAGCTGACTCCTGGGGGGTTCGAGCTCAAAGACCCCCCCCCGTCTCCCTGGCCTACAGCCTGCTGTCTCCAGCCATGCCCAGCGCCTGGGCCTCTGCTGAAGTCCAGGTTTGCTGCTGCCCGCGCAGCTCCACACCCTCAGGTCCCTACACTAACCTACCTGGTGAGCTGAGTGCTGCTGGGAGGGGGTCCTGAGAGGCCCCATGAAAGGACTTTGGGGACACCTTGAAAGCCCCAGTAGCACAGTGATGGGAGCAAAATGAAGCCCCCCATCCCAGCAGGCGCTGTTGTGTGAAAGGAGGAAAGAGGATGGGAAAGAGATAGTACAGGGGTAACGCACTTGCCTGGCCGCAGCAGACCTGGCCTCTATCCTGGCCACTCCCTTGGTCCCGAATCCCTCTAGGAGCTATCCCTGAGCACCACTGAGAGTCCCAAAATAAAGCAGGGAGTGGGGATCCCATATTGGTGGGGTGGGGTGTGCTTTCTTTCCAGTCACCTCATTCCACAGGGCCCTATCGCCTACTTGCTGACCCTCCTCCAGAAGGGAACTTTGGGTTTGGGGTGCCCTGGGACACACAGCTTGGGGAGACGCCCAAGAGAAGGGGAGGGTAGGGTACGAGGGAGGGGAGGGAGAGAGTATCTGAAGGTGCCTATTGTCCCTAAGACAAGGGCTGAGGTCCATCCTCAGGAGGGTCTGAGCTGCCCGCCCCCCAGCTCGGGACCTGGGTCCGCCACCTCCTCGCCTCCTGGGACATTCTTGAGAAGCCGCTGTTTGAGCCCAAATCCCCTCAACAGAGAACCCTCCACCCTGGAAGTCTCCTGCGGGGGGCCCCTATTGTGGTCCTGTGCCCGGAGATGGGTGGACCTCCACCACGCCTGAGGGAGGCTCTGAGATGGGGTGCAGGGCCCCGTTTCCCACCTCTTGGCAATCAGTGTCCAGCATGAGTGGGCCCCGCCGCCCCACCTTATCCCCAGGTCCAAGGGGGCCACTGCTCAGCCCTACTGGCCTGGGTCTCGGGAAGCACGATGGAGTGAGAGGTGGCCCGAAGGTGTTCCCCAGAACTCAGGAAATGAGGTGCCGGGCTTGCCCGAATATCTCCCACCCTCTGCCCATCCTTGCCGGGGCTGTTCCAAACATTCCATACTCACGTTATTTATCCAAGGATGAGCCTGTTCCTGTCTGCTTCACTGAGTAAACCCTAACTGCGGATTAGCTTTGGGAGAGCAGAAGATGGAGGCCACGTCAAAGCCAAGTGGGGGAATCTGAAAACCAGACAGATGGACTAAGGGCCAGAGGCTGCAGCAGCTGACCACTGGGCCACAGAACTGGGCTGGCCCAGGGCAGGGTGCTGGGAAGGACCCGGAGACAAGGGTGCGGGGATGGGGGCACTGCAGTGGAGGGTCCTTGTACACAAGAAACCTACACGGATAGTATCAGGATCACGGCGTGTCAAAGAAAAACGAATCAGGGCCATGGGCCAAGCTGAGCACACATACGACCACGCTCAGGCCAGTAAGGCTGGACTCACGCAGGAGCAGCCCTGTGATCCCAGGAGAGCCAGCTAGGTTCAACTGTCCCCATCAGCCACCGGCCAGCAGGATAAGGGCAGGAGATAGGGGATATGGGGCTGGCCGTAGTTTCCTAGCAGAGACCAGATCCACCCCTTCCCTTCCTTTCCTCCACTGCCCTCTTACAGGGGAGTGCCTATGCACAGGAGAAACTGAGGCAGAGGCACCCAGCACAGTGCTGAAGCGCTCCAAGGGTGCCTCTTGGACTGGGCAGCAGGCACAGAGCCCAGAGCTGCCTCTGGGGAGCCCCAGACACCGCCACCCTCCTGCAGGAAGCCCTGGACCCCTCCTTCCCCTCCTGGCCGGCCTTTCCATGCTGGGAAATCAATGCCCAGCACTGAAGTGCCCTGCTGGGAGAGCTCCGTAGGTCTGATGGGAGTGAAGCAGAGGGTCTGGGGAGGCCTCAGAGCCGCAGGGAGATGCAGCTGAAGGCACCCACAGCCCGTGGCACTGGCCCATGGGTCCATATCACCAGTGGGCACCACAAGGGCAGGCGCAGTCCACTGCCCCAGCCACCATTTCATGGTTCCCTCTAGCCTCCCACATGTGGTTCCTGCCTAGTAGTGTCTGGAACTGAGAGACCCACCTACGGTCTTTGGTCTTCATTCCAACCACTGCCCCCTGCCTAGAGGCGTCCTGCTCGAGGATGGGAGGGTGATGGGTGGCCACTGCTTCTTCCTTGGCCTCAGTCCTTTGTGTACAGGACAGTGCCACCAGCCCCCAGACGGGGCACGCACAGCCCTTGGGGCGGGGAACCCCTCCACTCCCAGGCTCTGGCCGAATTCATCAGCACCTTTTTCCCAAGGAAAGAGCCATCGATCCCTCGCAGGTTCTGATAAGGAGCCGCTTCCAGCAGGAGGTCACTCCGCACTCAGCAAGCAGACTCTGTCCGAGCCTGAGGGGCTCACAGGACACCGCCATGCTCTGCCTTTCCTGCCCTCTGCGCATGAGCGAGGCTCTCTGTCCTCCCAGGTGTCCTCTCTGTCCCCCTCGGGTTCAGGAGAGAATCTGTGTCCCCCTGCTGACCGGAAGTGGATGCCAACGGGAATTGAACATGGCAGAATCCTCAAGCCCCATGGCCTGCAGCCTGCTGTCAGGAGGCCCGCCGCCCGAAATCAACCTTCTGTAAGCAAACAAAGGGGCCGCCAGCTGCTTCTGAGCCTCTCGCCCCCACCCTACGCATCATTCCAGCACAGTTGGGGGGGGCACTGTATCACCCCCTCTGGGAAACACTGGATCACACCAAGGACTGTGGGGGGGGGGGCAACCGAAGGACACACCGCCCCAAGCAAGCGCGGTGCTAGCAGGTGCACTGCGGGCTGGAGCATCTCCAATGCCCTCTCCTCCCCGGCCTTCTGCTGGCTACGGGGACCCCTGGCACATGAACCTGAAGCTCTCAGCGGGAAGCCAGCTTGGAGCAAGAACCAGGAGGTTTCTGAGCTGCCCCCAATTTCAAAATCCAGAGCAAGCGAGGCGGGGCTCGGTCAACAGCCACCTCCTTTCCCTGCCACCGCCCCTTTCCCAGCTGACCCTGCCATGAAGCCAGCAGGGAGGAAGAGGCATCTTTGGTGCCTCAAGAGTATGCAGGACACCCCCCAAAGCCCGGAGTGTGCAGGGCCCTTCCCCTCCCAGGCCTCTCACTTCTGTCCAGCTCAGTGCTCGGTGAATCAGCCATGAGCTGGCCAGTCCTCCAGGGCCAGGCCTTCTCTCCTGGCACCGATGGCCAGCAGGAACTTCCCATTTCTCTGCCTGTTCTGTTTCCTCCTCCAGGGCCGGCAAGCAGCGCCCAGCACTGCACAGGCAGCTGCCCTCTCACCTTGCCCAATGAGCAGGAAAATTAATCCAGGCAGGTTTCCCTGTTTTACCCCTAAGCGGATGTCCATCATCTAAATGGGACTCAACACCAGGGAGGCAGAGACTGGGCGTGCGCAAATGTCAAGCTGCATTAAGCATGCGGGAAGCTCACGGCCCTGCCAAGTGCGCTGTATTCAAACAATGAGGGAGCAGTTGGCCACGGGCCGGTCGGCGCACACCGAGGACTGGCCCTGCAGTGACCGTCTCCCGTGTGGCAGGTGTGTCATGAGTGTTTGCTCCCGAGCGAGCCAGAGGAAGGAGCATCTGACGCCCTGGGTGCTTGGGCTTGGTTTGGTTTTTCCAAGTCAGCCAAGCAGCAAGGCTAGGAGCCGATCCCACTGGCATGCCCGGAGCGAACTGGCCTGGCAGCAGGAGCGTGCGGGGGAGGAATGCCACGTCGCAGGTCCCGCTGTCCAGGTTTGGCCTTGCGCCTGCTCTGTCCTTGCCCAGCGCGAGAGGTCACTCATGCTGCTTCTCTGCACAGGGCAAGCCCGAGGACAGGACACATGAAAAGAAACTTGCTCAGAGCCTGAGAGCTTGGCTGGCAGAGAAGGAACCATACCCTGCAGTCTAAGGGGGTCTTCTGCTGTGTACAGAAGGAGGCACACACACGCGTGGGCAGGACTCAGACCACATCACCACAAGACTGGCCACAGTGCCAAGGCAGGACAGTGAGACCTACCCTGACGCACAGGTGTGGAAATAGGCCTAACGTCCGCGGGGTGGGGAGCTGCAGAGCTACAGGACAGTGTGACATTGTGGGGTTTAAGAAAAGAGCGAATTGGGCCAGGGATTGTAGCTCAGCTGGTAGAGCCCCTTGCCTTGCATCCGTGAGACCCGAGCCCCACCTGGGTCCTACAAACAAGAGTGTGAGCGAGCCATGCGGGAAGCCACGTCCTCAGAAGAGCCCGGGAGCCGCAGGCCAGGGGCACAGGATGGGCGGCAGGTTCATGGCCTTCCATCTGCTTTGCTTTCTCTAGTTTTAAACCTACAGGATGCATTTGGGGGCTGGGAAGAAGTCCAGTGAGAAGGGACTTGCCTTACACAGAGCCAATCGTTTCCACTGTTGGCATCGTAAATGGCCCCTGAGCCCCCAGGGATCATCCCCGAGCAGGAGATAAGCCCTGAGCACCGCCAGCTGTGGCTCCCCCAAACACGAAAGAGTATGCATGTTAATGTTTCTGTGTCTTTTTAGGGAAGCAAAATAGTTTTATTTAAAGCAAGTTAGAGAAGTGTGAGGGGAGAGAGGAGGCACCATCTTCAAGCAGAACACAGGCTTCTCCACGCAGGAAAAAGCCTACATCCTAACTTTTATTTTAGCCAAAAGAATTAAAGATGGACCAGCGCTACCAGTCAAGGATAAACAAGTGGAGAAGGGCCAGACCTTCGACTCCACACACCCCAGGACCCAGGTGTACATAATGCCTCACTGTCAACTGCTGAGTTCCCAAGGTTAAAGATTAAATCTGGCCCTGAATAACCACAAAATGAAAACAGTCTTCACAATTTCTACGGCTCATAGAAAACTCAACATAGCCACCTGAGTGGGGATTCAAAGCTCTTCCGAATATGAATGCCAAGAGCTGAGGTCAGGAAGACGTGGCGATGCAGGTGGAGAACGTCAAGGGCTGGTCCCCCTGTGCCTCCCCAGCAGGTCCCTGGGCCTCACCTGACAGCCCATGTGAGTGGCCTCTCGAGTGGAGGGTGTGCCTGCCCCGGTGAACCTGGCTTGGGCAAATCTGTCGTACAGTACAGAGAGACACCAGACCCCTAAGAGTTCAGGCCAGGCATTTACTTACCACTCTCGCCAAGACCTAGAAGATTTTAAGGCTGGATGCTGAAAACTCTTCCAAGGAGGTTTTTAAAGACTCTATCTGGAGAATTTAGGAGGGAACTTTCCCTCCCTCCCACAAGGAAAAACAATGTCAGTATTGTTTATGGAAGTGGGGAAAACCCAGACCTGACCCTCTATATTCCAGTGGTTCCCCTGAACCTGCCAGTGGCACAGAACCAAAAGTAAGCCTTGACCACTGCTGGGTGTGCCCCCCAAAAAAAGTTTCATTTTGAAAGATCCCAAATTGCTACCCCCTCTGTCTGGTAACTATTAGAAGACATCTAAGGAAACCCTGATTTTGACAGAATTCATTGACCCCGCTGTAGGACAAGTCACTTGTCCATAAAGACAGGTGCGTTTATCACGAAAGGTATCCTGAGGGGTTGTATTTCCAATCAATACTTCAGGTAGACCTGAACTGTGACCAGGCGTCCATGCGGGAGATAACACTAGAATAACCTTCCAAGCCTTCGTGACATTAAAACCCACATGCCAGCCCTTGGCACACTATACACTGACCACCCTGAGGCCCAGCAGGTGCACCCACATGCCAACATGAGCTGAGTCCCCCTCCCCATGCATAAAAACTTTGACCATGTGAGCCATAACAGAGCCCTCAGGGACCCGTGAAACAGATTTTAACTGTGACTTCCATCCTTTTACCAGAAACAACTTCACTTTAATCCGACAGACCCTTCCCTGATGTGTCCGTGACTCTGCATTGAGAGCTCTAAGAAAACGGAGTGATTGTCCAGCAGGCAGTACACTTGTATGTGACTGACGTGGGTTCGATCCCCAGCATCCCGTAGGGCCCGAGCATTGTTGGAAGTAATTCCTGAGTGCAGAGCCAGAAATAATCAAGCACTGCCAGGAGTGATGCCTCCAAAATAAAGCTGAGCCTTCCCACACTGTTTGCATTTCCTCGTAGACAATGACTTAGAACGTTGGTAAGGATAGGGGTCTTCTGCCAGGCAAAATAGAAATGAAATCCCCACCACACCCCTCAAAAGCACCTTACACAGGACTAGGAATACAAGAAACACAACTTTATGCCAAAAAATAAACAACCAAAAAATGATCCCCTGCTAAAGCTCCCTGCTTTTTTTTTTTTTTTTCTTTTTGGGTCACACCCGGCGATGCTCAGGGGTTACTCCTGGCTCTGCACTCAGAATTACTCCTGGCGGTGCTCGGGGACCATATGGGATGCCAGGGATCGAACCCGGGCCAGCAGAGGCCGCGTGCAAGGCAAACGCCCTACCCGCTGGGCTATCGCTCCGCCCCAAAGCTCCCTGCTTTATGCTGACAAAGAACACTGGCAAACAGAAAGGCCATTCACTGCTGATGTACTGGGAAAGTATCCTGGAAATATCTGCCAAGGAGAAACTCCCCCTTAAGAAAATCTCAATCGTGTCGTAGCAGTAGACCAGCAGGTAATGTCTTGAATTTAACCAATCCAGATTCAATCCCCAGCATCACAGATGGTCACCCCCCACCCCGCCCCCAAGCACCACCAGGTGTGGACTCTGACTGCAGAGCCAGTAATAAGTCATGAGCTGTGATGGGTTTATCCTACAAACCAGAAAGGAAAACCTAACTCAACCTATATAATCAAACACTTTTAAATGCACAAATTCGTTCATTATAGGTCACAATAATACATTAAAAGAAACATTGGTCACAAACTTAGCCAGAACACCTAGTAACCTTTATCAGTGGGCTATAATACTCAATAAAAGTGTTTATTATTTTGCATGTTTTTGGGTCACACCAGTGGTGGCCAGGGGTTACTCCTGGCTCTTCACTCAGGAATTACTACTGGCGGTGCTCGGGGACCATATGGGATGCCGGGATCGAACCCAGGTGGGCTGCGTGCAAGGCAATTGCCCTCCCCACTGGACTATCTCTCCAGCCCCAATAAAGTGTTCAGATAGCCACAGGACACAGTCGTCTGTGCTGCTGAAGAAACGGAAGGAAAATACAGCAACGTGACACAATCAGGATGGGAGATTCCATGGCCGCTGGGTTTCTTCACTCTAGCACCAGCAGTACTCAGAGGCTGCTTAATTCTTTAATGGCGGGGCGGTGCTGAGCACCTACAATAAACCGCATTCCTGGCCTCTGCCCACCTTATGCCCACAGCATCAACCCCACTCTGCCCAGGGATGTTTCTTACATTGCCAAAAGTCTTCCAGGAACTAAACCAACTTGAATGGGAACCGCTAGGCCTAGGCTACTTAACTTTCTCATTTCCTTCATTCACATCTTGTTTTTAAATAAAATGGGTTGTGGGGAGAAGCCAATTCGAGTGGCTTCTTTAGTCACTTGATCACTTGAATCCCGTTATTCATCGATTTGCTCGAGCGGGAACCAGTAACATTTCCATTGGACCCTATCACGTGCCAATGTTGCCCAATGGCATCTGGTTGATTCAGGAATATGAAGAGCCTCAAATCGTTCCTTCAGGGTCTTGACAAGAAAGTCTGACCATCTTGTAGGTGGGCGGCCACGTGATCTTTTGACATCCCGTGGGGATCCAGTCGGTAATGGCTCTAGTCCAGCGGTTGTTTCCAAATCGCATTACATGTCCAGCCCATCTGATTTTAGATGCCTTGGCAAACGAGACAGCGTCCCTGATTCTGGAATAGTGACGGAGGTCAGAACTCCGGATTCCTTCTCTCACTTGAGTGAGGCGTGATATTCCAAGCATAGCTCTTTCGATTCCTCTCTGGGAGACCCGAATAGCATTCTCATCCCTGCTTTCCTAGGGCCCAGGTCTCTGAGGTGTATGTTAATGCAGGAGAACGGTGGAGTCAAAGAGATGTGCCTGGAGCTGGAGGTTCTTTGTCCTTTTAGCTATTTCTTCGATGCCTTTGAAGGCATTCCATGCCGTTCTCTTCCTCCTGCGCAGCTCAGGTTTTAGGTCGTTCATCATGTTGATTTCTCAACCTAGGTACACATAACTGCTGCATTCAGAGATGTTTGTTCTATTGAGAGTGAATGGGGCCTCTGGAACTAGTTTATTTTTCATAAACCTGGTTTTCTTTAGATTCAGCTGTAGACCTATCTTTCCACATTCTCGGTCAAAGTCAGCCAGCATTTGTGCCGCTTGGCTAATGTTTGGTATTAGAACGATGTCATCAGCAAAGCGGAGGTGGTGTAGTTGCCGACCATCTATCTTCACCCCCATTCCTTCCCATTCTAATTGTTGCATGATGTTCTCGAGGGTGGCACTGAAGAGTTTTAGTGAAATGGTATCACCCTGTCGAACCCCTCTTTTGACATCAATGATCACTTCTTTGTAGAATGGTGAGATCCTGGTGGTGAATCCATAATACAGCTCATGAAGGATCTTGATGTATTGGGTTTGAACACCATGTTTGGCTAGGGCTTCGATGACCGCTTCAGTCTCCACAGAATCAAAGGCTTTCTGTAAATCAATGAACGTGATTGTGTGCTGTTAGGCTTCTTCAGTAGGAAAAGTAAAGCACATCCTTACTCTTTGAGGATGAAAATCATGTCATTCCCTGGGGTTAGAGTGGGGCGGTGCTGGAGATCAAGGCGTGGCCTCACAGTACTTTGAAGCCCAACCCTAGAAGTCACTCCCTTCTCTGCATTGCCTTCAGTCTAGAACACAAGACTAGGGCTGGAGCAATAGTACAGCCAGTAGGCATTTGCCTTACACATGGCCAACCTGGGTTTGATCCCTGGCATCCAATACGGTCCTCTGAGCTCACCTGGAGTGACTCCTGAGCACAGCCAGGAGTAACCCTGTTCCACTGTTCCTCCTCCCCCACAAAAATGACAAGACTGGTGGCTCTTAACTCCCAGCTCAGGGAGCTCACTAGTGCAAACCCATCCTCTAGGGTTTACCCGCCCCACCACACTCACATACACAAGCTGGGCCTATGAGTTTTCCATAACAGATCTGCAGAGAGACAAGTCAGACACTCTTTGCTGCCATTTGGTGACTCGCTGCCAGGCCCTCGGAGGACCCAATTCTCTGAAATCATAACTACGTCACCAGCTCACATCTCCAAAGAGCACCAAATCCTTCCCTAAGTAGCACAGGGCTCTGCGCACAAGAATGAGTAACAGTGGCCTGACTAGCCTGAGTAAGACTAGTCAAAGGAGGCCAGAGAGAAATGAAAGCAAAAATAGACTAGAACTGCTTTAGACTCTGGTGAGCGAGCAGTAAAATTGAAACAGACAGTGGGGACAGTTAGAATTTATTCTGACTTTATGGATTAGCAAATCCATCTCGCTTTGCTGCTCCTACGTAGCCATGCAATGGTAAATGCCTTCGTGGTTGCCAAAGATTGCCACAATGTTATTGCCCTATTCTCTCAAATTCGAGTTTCTGACTCTTTCTGGATGGCTTCCGAGGATGGTTTCCACGTACAAGATGCCAGAAGGCTCATCACCAACAGCTTTCCACCAGGCTCTGCTGTGTCCACAGTGACCCTCCTAAACACATCTTGGCTGCTCCCCCTAAAAGTGCAAACTCGGGCCCCTGCGGGAGTGTGCCAACAGTGGGCTATGATCACTCTAACTGGCCTGAGAGCAGAGGCAAAGAGTTTTGATCTCCGCTTCAAATTTTTGCTATAGTTGGGCTGGGTGAGAAGGTAGAGCTAAGTGCAGAAGTCCTTCCAGAATATTCTACCAAAGGGCCCAACATGAACGTCACACCAGTGTGTATTTTGGTTTACTTCTCCTGGTCTTCGGTGAGCATATAAGATCCAGCGGCGTTTCTGTCCCCTGTTGTGAAGCCTCAGTAAGGGTTTGCTGATGTGCTGTCACCTGACATCAGTGGCTGCTGCCCGATCCCACGCCATTATAAGTGAAAGATGCCCACAAAGCAACATGAATGTTGTTAGTGAAGTTTCTCATGAAGCTAGCTATAACCACTGTTTCTCCACTCTGGCAAAAGTAATACATATATTTACACAATAACTCAAAATAAAGTAATATTCAACCGCTGTACAGATTATGCTGGAAACATAACTATATATTGGCAGCATTAAGATGCCCATTGAACAGTATAACCATGTTAGGAGCATGTACCAAGGCAGCAGGCTCTGTTGTAAGCCTTTAAATACATCAGTTTATCCACTGTGCCTAATCACCCCGTGAAATATACACTGTTTTCCATTTCTAAGGCGATGAACCTAAGTGCATTGCTTCTCCCCAGATTATAACTATATATAAATCTTATCAAGGTTGATCTAAAAATAAGAGTATAAATCAGTCTCAGGGTGAACGAATGTGAGCGTTTGAAAGAAAGGCACATATAGGTGGAAAAAGTAATAGGTGGTATCAAACTGTCAAGGTTTTTCTATTTTACCTGGGCAAAGTATGGTGTACAGTATTACAGCAAACCACAATCCCAAGACATTGAGGTTATACATCACATTTAGAATTTAAAAGCCTTTGAGTATTTCATCTTTATTTTCATTAATTTTCTCTACTTGCAGATTATCACTTGTATCACTTGTCTTCCCATTGTTCATCGATTTGCTCCAGCGGGCACAAGTAACATCTCCATACATCCTGTCACATGCTAGTGTAGCCCAAGGGCATCTGCTTGCTCCAGGAACACGTAGAGGCTCAAACCAATCCTTCAGGTCATGGGAATGAGGTCTATAACTGTTACTGGTTTTTGGCATATCAAATACGACACGGGTAGCTTGCCAGGCTCTGCCATGCAGGAAAATGATCATTCACTGTATCACTGTCTTCCACGTTGATCATCAGTTTGCTCGAGCGGGCACCAGTAACATCTCCATATGACCTGTCTCATGCAAGTAGAGCCCAAGGACACCTGCTTGCTCCAGGAACATAAAGAGCCTCAAACCATTCCATCAGGTCATGGGAATGAGGTCTATAATTGTTACTGGTATCTGGCATATCAAATACTGACTTGGGTAGCTTGCCAGGCTCTGCCATGCGGGTAGCATACTCTTGTAGTCATCTCAAAATTCAGCCTTTATTGATGAACTGTGCGTGGCTTGCGATAGGCTGGTCTGCTGGGTGGAGTTCTGACGGAGGGGGAAGTCCGGATGTGGAAAATGGACGTCCTTATGGAGTGGGGGTCGTCTGGCTTGTTGTGAGGCTCTGCTGGGTGGCGGGCCAGGGCTAGAACCTGCCATCCCTCCTGAGCAACTCATGAGCGGCTGGGCACAGCGAGAGCCAGTAGCAGCTCTGCCCCATGTCTGTCTCTGGATCAGCATACCTGGGCCGATTAAAAAAGACTGCAGCAGGGTGGATCTCGATGAGCCGGGCAGTGATAAGCTGGTCTGCTGGGTGGAGTTCTGACGGGGAAGTCCAGATGTGGAAAATGGAGGTCCTCATGGAGTGGGGGTCATCTGGCTTGTTGTGAGGCTCTGCTGGGGTGGCAGGCCAGGGCTAGAACCTGCCATCCCTCCTGGGCACCTCATGAGCGGCTGGGCACAGTGAGAAA
>JAJIBD010011370.1:0-30094 GCA_021461705.1 Cryptotis parvus
GGGTTCGATTCCCAGCGTCCCATATGGTCCCCCAAGCACCGCCAGGAGTAATCCCTGAGTGCAGAGCCAGGAGTAACCCCTGAGCACTGCTGGGTGTGACCCCCAAAAAAAGAAAAAAAAATCATAGACAACTGAACAGAGCAGGCAGAGCTGGGGGACAGGTGGAGCTGCCAACAGAGGAAGCCGAGTAAAAGTTCCTATTGGAAGTAAACACTATCTGCCAATGACACTGAGAGAAGGGGAGTCTCCAAATGTAGCTCCCGTTGAGAGCCTGCTGTGTGCCAGGATCTGAGTTAGGATCTGAAAGCTACCTTCTGTATTCAATGCAGTGGTTTACAAAGTAGGCTTTATTATCTCCCCATTTTACAGCTAAAGAAATTCAAGGTCAAAGGGACAAAGAAGCCATCTAAAATCATCTAGTGAGAGGGTTCAATAAAAGTGCCCAGCCAGTTTGGTTCGACTCCACAGCAACCTTTCTTCCACCAACCCACACAACTGCCTCCGAAACAGGAAGCTGCTCTCTGAGGCCTCCACCCCCACCGCAGTCTACTCAAGCTTGATCCTTTGGTAGATTTTTGTCTCTAATGCAGCCAATTATTGAGCAACTGATTACCTTGTTGAGCAGTGCTCAGATTAGTTGCTAGGAATGCTCAAAGAACTGTCACCATTTTGTCTTCTGTTGAAAACAGGTTATTCTTTTATTCATTATTCATTGTTTTTGAACTGAGCAATTCTAAGACTATTCCAAACAAAAGAACAAAGATATGATGCTCATCACAGTATTGCTTCTAATAGCCCCAAACGTAAGCAACACATGAGCATTTGTAAATAGGATTTTATAAATAATGGGACTCCATACTGGACAACGGAGCAGAGGACAAATGAAGCTGGATCGAAATAAAAGCCATGTTCATACTGACATGTCAATCCTGGAACACGTAAAGGGCATTAATGGAAAAGCTAAATGCAAATGAAGTTCAGGCTTAGTTCATATTAATGTGCCAATAATATTTTTAGAACTTTGACAAGTGTACTTGTTATGTAACATGTTCCTGTGTTTCATATCTTACATTACTTGTGCCGTGTAAGTGCATATCACGACTTGCTTTTCTCCCCATTATTTAGAGGTATTGTGTCACCACTAAATAAAACATTCTATTTTATTTTATTGCAAATAAAACTATTTGCAACAGTTTCCATTTTGTTTTATTTTTCCACTTTATTTAAACACCATGGTTTTACAAAGTTGTTTATGATGCATTTGTTACGGGCTTTACATATTTCTTCATTTTTTTTTCTTTTTTGGGTCACACCTGGCCATGCTCAGGGGTTACACCTGGCTCTGCACTCAGGAAATACTCCCAGCAGTGCTCGGGGACCATATGGGATGCTGGGGATCGAACCCGGGTCGCCCACGGGCAAGGCAAACGCCCTCCCTGTTGTTCGAGCTTTCCGCCCGCCTTCAATATTTCTAGCCCAATCCTACCACTGTCACCTTCCCTTCACCATTGTCCCCGTTTTCCCAACAACCCCTCAAGCTGTTTTATACTTGCAATACTGCTTCACCATCCCCGCTGCTGGCAGTGTCAATAACCTGCCACAAATATCCTAAGGTCCCGTTGTCCTCCCTTCCCATCCTTACCTCCCAATATCATTTGCAGCCTTAGTTCATTGTCACTATCTCCAGGCTGATTTCTACTGGGGACAGATGCTGGTCTGGGGGAGCAGCAGACAGCAGGCCTGAGGGCAGAGGAGACAATCAGACTGATAGCTGCTGCCTCACCTTACTGAGTCCTTGCAGTGAAACTGCAGAGCAGGTCCTCTGAATGGCTCCTGTCACCACACCAAAGGTCAGTGCTTTATTGGTGCCTTCTGTGGAACTATACTGGCCATGCCTGAAACATCTGCATATTCTTGGCCTTTGAACACAAATTTAAAAACCAAGTCAGAATTCGTGCCCTGAAGTAATTTCCAGGAATGACTGCGCAATCATACGTAAGACCAGGAGGAGGACAGCTGAAGCAGAAGCTACCGTTTATCATCAAGTGTCCTTGGTTAGTTTCCCGAGGAAATCAGCAGACAAACCTTCCTGAGTGTTTAAGAGGGAAGAGATCTATTTCTGTATTCAAATTTCCCTTCATTATAAGGACTACCACACTGCAGAGCCTGGCAAGCTACCCAGGTTTGTGTTGTATTTGATATGCCAAAAACCAGTAACAATTATAGACTTCATTCCTGACCTGAAGGAATGGTTTGAGGCTCTTTGTGTTCCTGGAGCAAGCAGATGCCCTTGGGCTACACTAGTAAGACAGGATGTATGGAGATGTTACTGGTGCCCGCTCAAGCAAATTAGGAACAACGGGAAGACAAGTGATACAAGTGATATAAGGACTACTCACTGGATAGACTGTGCTGGAGTGGGGGGGGAAGATGCACCCTAGATACCAGGTGATCTGTGTCTATAGACAGGCTGAGGAGAAACGGTCACTAAATGTTTCTAAAGTGACTTATTTTTTTATTTTATTTTATTTTTTTCCTTTTTGGGTCACACCCAGCAATGCTCAGGGGTTACTCCTGGCTCTTCGCTCAGGAATTATTCCTGGCGGTGCTCGGGGATCATATGGGATGTCAGGGATCGAACCCAGGTCAACCGCATGCAAGCAAATGCCCTCCCCGCTGTGCTATCTCTCCAGCCCCCCTCAGGTATTTTTTTTTTAAAAAAAAAATACAGTCTTTTCTCTGCCTCCATACACATTAGCAAAGCTACCATAATGGTTTTACTGACTGCAGTAGATGGTTTGTTAAAATCAGTTATAATCTATTAAGATGAGAGAGTATTAATCTTCTCTTTTGCAGAAGTTTTCAGTATTAAAAGTAATTTTTGGGGGCCGGCGATAGCACAGCGGGTAGGGCGCTTGCCTTGCAAGCAGCCGACCTGGGTTCGATCCCGGCATCCCATATGGTCTCCCTGAGTACTTCCAGGAGTGATTTCTGAGTGTAGAGCCAGGAGTAACCCCTGAGCATAACCAGGTATGACCCAAAAAAAGCAAAAAAAAAAAAAAGTAATTTTTGCCTATTTGAGGCCCCCATGTTGTGTTCAGTGCTTACTCCTGAATCTTGGCTCAGAGATCCAGGCAGGCTCATAGGACCATATGGGTGTGCCAAGGAACGAACCTGGGTCGGCTGCATTCTAGGCAATGTCCTCCCTGCTGTACTGTTGCTCTAGCCCCAAGAACTAAAAGATCCTTGATGATGGCACCTTTACAATAGCAACTAACTGTGAATTCTCCCTGTGAATTCTCCTTGGGGCCTGCTGGGACCCAACAAAAAGTCACAGAGTCCCTTCCTGATACTGTCTGGCATTTGTGTAGTTGAACTAGTCGCACCTAATGAGAGAGGCAGTCTTGAATGGTGAGTCTTGTGTTTGGTTGGCTCTAATCTGAGCCTAAAGTCAGGAAGGAGAGCATCAAAATACACAGATTGGAACCAGTTTGATGCTTAGCAGGTGCCTGTTTTTGCAAAGAAGTGAGATCTAGAAAGAGTTGGAATCTGACAAAAGAAGTCAGTTTTCAGGGATTTACCAGCGAGTCAGTAGCTGGGGTTTCAAGGGAGTGGACTGATTTGAGGAAGTGTCGGGATGCCGCTGGGGTCCCCCGACAATATCAGGACAGAAGTCCTCTTCTACCTCTGAGGACGCCGGGGGAACGGATGAAAATTCACGAGCCCAACTCAGTTCCAAAAAGGCTTTTAATAGTACAAAAGCTCTTCCACAGCAATCCAATATAATGAAAGAACTCTAGCTCTGGTCTGAACAAACTTAGACCATACAAAAGAGCCTAAGTCTCCCACCAAAGAGAGAGGATCTCACCCGAGAGGAGTCCTACCCAAAAGAAGGAAGGGAAAAGGCCCAGGGGGCCTAAAGTCAGTCCCCTTATATTCACCAAAGTAATCCTATCTGTGACAGGGAGGTTCGTGTCAACAAAGAACCCTAAACAGATTGTGAAAACGGTGGTGCCACACCCTATTACAGGTAAAAACGAAGGTTATGCCAAGGACTAATTCCTTCTATGGAAATTATCTCTTATGTAAAACACTGGAGAGAGTAGGGGGCTGGTATAAAGTAATACATCTTAATTTCATGAGCTTCATGTAATCTAGATGGTACCCACAAGGTCCTTCTTATTATTATCTGCACCAGGGTGATTCTGAGTATCTTGTTCTCCATATCTGAAAGGATCACACTCTCCTGCTTGAGAGCAAACTAGTATGATCCTTCCTATAATCTTCCTATAGTCTCAACATAGCCAGGGTGGTAGTCTCCCTGGTAAATTCTAACTGTCCCACGCTGGGTGCAGTGGGTATAAAGAGGGAGCTGTGCCCTATCTAGAAAAACATAGAAGTCTTAGTAGATGTATAATAAATCAGAAGTTAACTTCAGAGTCAAGGTGATTTCTGTAATTGCCACACCCTCTAGCAGTGTTTACATAGAAGAGAGATCTCATTAGAATGAACCTTGGCTTAAGTAGATTAAGCTGTGAGCGGGCAAAACAGCAAAGCTCTCAGATTAGCTAAACCTGTCATCCAACAAGGAAGGACGGTTTCACAGCCTTTCTTCATGGGACTGAGTATCAGCAGTTACTCTAGACCCCTTGCTCACATGCTGTGCCCCTTCAGCGCACCCCCGGCAGAGGATAGCACAGGATATTCATGTTCTGTCTGTCTTCTGGCGCAGTTTCATGCAATGAGAGCCTTAGCCTGTTTGGACCTGCCAGCCAGCACCAAGCACACGCTGAGCCCTGTCACCACCCCAGTCTAGGTTAATCAGTTCCTGCCCAAATCATGGCAGAACCAGACCAATCTTTCCACCTTCCACTGTTTTTTTTGTTTTGTTTTTTCTTTTTGGGTCACCTCCAAACGATGCTCAGGGGTTACTCCTGGCTCTGCACACAGGAATTACTCCCAGCAGCGCTTGGGGGACCAAATGGGATGCCGGGGATGAAACCCGTGGCAAACCACATGTAAGGCAAACGTCCTACCTGCTGTACTGTTGCTCTGGCCCCAATCTTTACATTTATAATCTCTTATCTGTCCACCATGGTTGTTGCACAATATCTAGAGGGCTTTACTTCTCCTGGGAGGGCTTTTGAAAAATGCAGGTCTCTTTTAGCAAGCACACGGCTGATAACCCATCGGTGACTTCCATTGCTTCTAGGATAAAGTCCAAGAGCCAAGCATGGTCTCCAAGCCATGCCTGCTACTCCAGGTACTTGCACTTCCATATGCTCCACTCTGCCACCTCTTGTCCTGCCTCTGCTTCGTCCCATCAATTCTTTCTTAGCCTCCAGCTCTCACAGTCACCTCCTTGGAAAAGCCTTGCCTGGCCTTCCCTGGAACTCATCTTTAAACTGCTTGTACTTCTGCACAGCCCATCCCCAGCTTATTAGCCACTCACTGGGACTGTTATTTGATGAGCGCCTGTTTCTCCGATTAGCCTTGTAACTTCCAAGTGTGCAACAACGTTTGTATGTTTGGTGCTGGGGTTTGAGCCATGGGCATATGAGGTAAGTGAACCATATCCCTGGTTTTAAGTATTGCACCTGTGTGGCTCAATGCCTGGAACATAATAGAAATCTCAGGAATATGTTGAAATAGCTCTTGACTACTTCAGTTATGGGCTTCAGGACTGAGAAAGATATATTAACGCAGCTAAAGCATTTGCTTTGCAAGTGGCCAACACAGGTTCAATTTCCAGCACACCACAGGGTCACCTGAGCCCACCAGGAGTCATCTCTAAGCATAGAGGCAGAAATAAGCAGGAGCACAGCTGGGTGTGACCCCAAAACACTTCACTTCACTTGAATCCCGTTATTCATTGATTTGCTCTAGCGGGCGCCAGTAACATTTTCATTGGACCCTATCACATGCCAATGTAGCCCAATGGCATCTGGTTGATTCAGGAATATGAAGAGCCTCAAACCGTTCCTTCAGGGCCTTGACAAGGAAGTCTGACCATCTTGTAGGTGGGCGGCCACGTGATCTTTTGACATCCCGTGGGATCCAGTCGGTAATGGCTCTAGTCCAGCGGTTGTCTCCAAATCGCATTACATGCCCAGCCCATCTGATTTTCGATGCCTTGGCAAACGAGACAGCATCCCTGATTCTGGAATAGCGATGGAGGTCAGAACTCCGGATTCCTTCTCTCACTTGAGTGAGGCGTGATATTCCAGACCCCAAAACAAGAACCAACTAAACAACCCCAAACAAGCAGTATTGAGAATTAATATTTGGAGAGCACTGGGGGATGAGATTTCAAACTTGGGTAAAGGTGGAATTAGAGTTGCTTGCCCCCAAGCGGTGGCCGGAGGGTCATACTACCTCCTGAGACACTCAGTGAACTGTCCCAGCAACCATAAACAGAGAAATGACACCAGGTCTACCAAGTCTACAATCCCGTTGTCAGCCAAGGGAAGACCCAAAGGCACATGCTCTAAATTAAGGTTTGGGGGTCCTTTACACCAAGGAGAACCTTTCCTTTAGGTAAGAGGAACCAGGTAGCAGTTAATTACTGAGGCACTTGCCTGGTTCTTCTTTTCTGTTTCTATCTGTGTCATCCTGCGAATCAGCAACATCGGATTTAACTCGTCCATTTACTCTTCCGTCATATCTCACTTGGGGCTGAATTATCACGGCTCTTGCCAAGCAGCTGGGCCAGGAGATCTGTATTCTAGGCTTGGCTGCAGGTGATTGTCTCTGCAAGTTCCCTAGACTCCATCACGGCCAGAATGCTGATGGAGTCACTGGGAAAGCCAGATGGGAGTGCTGTCACATGGCAGAGATGCCAGCGGCAGACAGAGTCACAGAGCAGGCAGCAAAGAAGCTGGAATCAGTCTGCCTTTTTTTCCCCTTTTCGGTCATACCTGGTGACACTCAGGGGTTAGTCCTGGCTCTTTGCTCAGGAATTACTCCTGGTGGTGCTTGGGGCCCCATATGGGATGCCAGGGATCGAACCTAAGTCATCGGGCGTGCAAGACACTCTACCAGCTGTGCTATAGCTCTGGTCCCAGGATGTGTCTGTCTTAAGGAAGGATCTGAAAAGAAGCAAAGAAACAGATTACAAAAAGAATGAACAGAGATGGGCTGTTTGAACTGGGGTCCAAGGGACATTCTTTTACTTGTGGAAAAATCACTCATATGCAGTCTGAGAACTCAAGCCCAAGGATGAGACACTACATTGTGACACTTGCTTTTTATGAGAGAAGAAATCTGCAGTACTAGGGTGCACACACTGCCTACTGGTGTATCCTCCGATACAGTCATTCTCAGGTGTAGGAGACCTGACACTGTCCACTCATTCTTGGTACATTTGTATATTGAGTGGTGGAATCGGCTTTGCTGTTCCTTTTTGATGACTTCATTGATGCTCATCCATGATTTTGAAGCACTTTAATTAGTTTATTTATTTTGCTTTTTGGGTCACACCCTGCAATGCTCAGAGGTTACTTCTGGCTCTGCACTCAGGAATTAACCTGGTGGTGTTCAGGGACCATATGGGATGCTGGGAACCTAGCTCAGGTCAAAAGTGCAAGGCAATGCCCTACCCTCTGTACCCTGGCTCCTTGAAGCACTTCTTAAAAACAGAATTCACACTGAATGATAAACCCCTTCTCCGGGAAGTAATTTCTCTCTCTCCTCTTTTTTGGAAGTAATTTCTCTTGAACCAGTTAGTAATGGTCAAATTTGGTCTCGGCTGAAATCCCTGAATTAAAAAAAGACAAAACAGTGACCAGAAAATGATGAAGCCTATTACTTTCTAAAATTTTATCCAGAACTCTTATTTCTAGTTAGCTTAGACAAATTTCTATCCCATTAAAAACCCCTTCCAACAGATATAAAAGCTTTATTTAAAATGTCCTTGGTTGGAGGCTGGAGCAATAGCCCAAGTGGTAGGACGTTTGTCTTGCATGCGGCCGGCCCGTGCCGCCCGGTTCGATCCCCGACATCCCATATGGTCCCCCGAGCACCACCAAGAGTAATTCCTGAGTGCAGAGCCAGGAGAAACCCCTGAGCATCGCAGGATGTTACCTAAAAAGCAAAAAAAAAAAATGTCCTTGGTAATTTTTGCCTTATTTACCAAGGAAAGTTTTTGCACCAAATGGCCAAGTTTGGACAAATGCCTTAAATTTAACAATTCAATAGCTATAGGAAGATGGAGACAAACTGCTACTTCAACCACAGGCTGCATGCACAGCCCTGTGCTACTCTTCATATGTCCTTGGCATTCTGCAGCGAGTCTCGCCTTTAGTGTCTAGATGGGCGATATCTGCAGTCAAACGTGACGTGTTTAGAATGAACCTTTGGAATGTCGAGACACTATTTTAAATGCAAAATCAATCATATTTCTAACATACTAACACACCTAGTCCTCCATACCGCTCTTTCTGGATGCTATTACAGATTTCAGGTGATCTTAAATAAAGATCCTATATTTATCACATATCTCTAGCCTCTCTCTCTCTCCTCTCTCTCTCTCTCTCTCTCTCTCTCTCTCCTTCACTCCCCCCATTTGTGGGCCACACCCAGTGGTGTTCAGGGCTCAGGATTTACTCCTATTTCTGTGCTCAGGGATCACTCCTGCCATGCTTGGGGGACCATATGGGATGCCAGGGATCGAACCCTAGTCTGTTGTGTGCAAGGCAAGTGCCTTCCTGCTGTACTCCAGTCCCAAGCCTCTTATCTCTTTCCCTTCAGTTTCAGCACACCTCCTTGATGCTGGAACTCACACACATCATTTGATTACAAACAAGGTCAATTCACTGAAAATGGGGCTTTTAATTCATGAAATAAAAGCTTGTGGCCTCCCCAAATGTTTCAAACATTTTATTCTGGGAGGAGAGTTATTAGATAGAGCTTAGAGGGCTCAGGGACCATAGTTCCATCAGGATCACCTAGCTGGCCAACTAGTGGACAAGATAGACATTAATGGAGACGCTACACAAATAATTAGTGTTGTGACTTGATCTGATCCAGCAGGAGGTGGCAGAAAAGTCAATCAAATGAGTTTTCGCACAATCCTGTTATGCATCTTAATTGCCCCACACCCCTCCATCCCAGCATATAGAATTTCCTGGAGAGATTTTAAAATCCCAAGCATAAGGCCCAGGAGGATAGTTCAGTGGCTTAGAAAACCTTCTTGCAAACTTAAAATTTTAATTTCCAACCCCAGTGCTATAATATACATTGAGTGTAATCCTGGCGGCTCCACTATTTATTTATTTTTTTAATTTATTTATTTTTGACAATTACAAAAATGTTCATGTTTGGGTTTCAGCCTTACAGTGTTCCAGCACCCCATCCCTCCACCTGTGCCAACCTCCCACCACCAATGTCCCCGATACCCTCCCCTCCCTAGTCTGCCTCCGTGGCAGGTTCTCCATCTCTTTTCTCTTTTTCTCTCTCTCTTTCTCTCTTCCCTCTCTTACATGTTGTGAATTGTAATAGACTTTCGACAATCATTGGTCCACTGTTCCTTTCTCTGTCTTATCTAACCTCTGCTCCCACACATTTGTGGTAGTTTCCCACCTTTGGCAAGACCTCCTGATCCACATTTCGCCTGACCTTGGATATTGGTATCATAATATGTATATTATGAGAACCCTGCAAGCTGCACAGCAGAGCCTGGTGAGCTGTCCAATACGTATTCAATATGCCAAAACCAGTAATAAAAATGTGTATCTTCCTGACCCTGAAAGAGCCCTTAATACAGCAGCACTAAGAAGGACAAACAAGGAGTACCTGATAAAATTTCAGGGCCTAACTAGGCTGCCAAAATGAAGAAGGACTAAAATGACTGTCTGTACTTTCAATGCATGTACGCTGGCATCGGAAGCGCCAAAAGATCAAGTATGACATCATTGGTCTGAGTGAGATGAGGCGGCGCCAATTGCATCATGCCGCTTTTGACACCGGAGAAGAACTCTTCCTAGGAACATGCGATGAAAGAGGCGTCAGTGGCATCAGTGTCCTTGTCAAAACGAATGTGACCATGAACATTGATTCATTTGAATGCCTAACAAACCATATCGGATGATTACACTTGAAGAGATGTGGCCCACTGCCAGCAATTTCTATCTTCGTTGTCTACGCACCAACATCCACATACAAGGAAGATGAAATTGAGAAAGTTTACATGGAACTGGAGGAGTTCTATAAAAAAGATCACACTTTCTACAAGATCATAGTTGGTGATTTTAATGCCAAGATAGGACCGAGAAGATCGGCTGAAGAACCCCACATTGGAACCCATGGCCTAGGAGTGGAATGAACAGGATGAGAGACTATCTGGAGTTCATCATGTCCACCAAGACCATTCATGGGAACTCACAGTTCCAGAAGGCTGAATCTAAACGTTGGACATGGGAATCTCCTGGTGAACAGTTCCACAATGAAATTGACCACATCATCTTCAATCGAAGGTTTTGCCTGACCGATGTCGTTGTCGTACCCAAAATTCCAAACAGGATCAGACCACCGTCTCCTTCGTGAAAAAATTCTACTTCATGCAATGGGGAGAAAAGACTGCAAAGTTTAAGAAGAGAACTCCCAGAACGACCACCGATTGGGAATTCTTTGGTACCATTTCGGCAACATGGGAAGATACCATCATTGATGACATTGATGAAGAATACAATCAACTGGTTCAGCACCTCCATGATAGTGCGAAGAATGCTGAAAAAGAGAAAGACACAAGTAGAAAAAAAGACACAAGTAGAAAAAAAGACACAAGTAGAAAAAAAGAGAAAGACACATAGTATCTCTCAATGTCAACGGTCTAAATGCACCAGTTAAGAGACACAGAGTGGCAAAATGGATCACAAAATTGAATCCGACATTCTGCTGCCTTCAAGAAACACACCTGAACAATCGGAGCAAAGACAGGCTCAAAATAAAAGGCTGGAAAACAATCCTTCACTCAAACAACCCATCCAAAAAGGCTGGGGTAGCCATACTGGTATCTGACGACATAGACTTCAGGCTGAAGAAGGTCAGAAGGGACAGTGAAGGTCACTTCTTAATAGTCAAGGGATGCATATATCAGGAAGAAATCACGCTATTAAACATATATGCACCCAACGAGGGGCCAGCAAAATACCTAAAACAACTACTAATAGACTTCAAAGAAGACATTGACAGCAACACAATTGTAGTTGGAGACTTCAACACTGCTCTATCAACCCTGGATAGATCAACAAGATTGAAACTTACCAAGGAAATACTGGCCCTAAAAGAAGAGATGGAAGAAAGAGGGCTGGTAGACATATACAGGACATTTCATCCCCAAAAAGCTGAATACACTTTCTTCTCCAGTGCACATGGAACATACTCAAAATAGATCACACGCTGAGCCATAAATCATACCTCCATAAAATCAAGAAGATAGAAATTGTGCCAACTATTTTTTTCAGACCATGAGGCACTGAAAATAGAAGTTAATTGTACACAAAAACGGAGACCAATAGCAAGTACCTGGAAACTAAACAGCTCACTGCTGAACAACCAGCAAGTCATAAAAGAAATCAAAGAGGAAATCCAAAGATTCCTTGAAATAAATGAGACTGAAGACACAAATTACCAGAACTTGTGGGATACAGCAAAAGCAGTGTTAAGAGGCAAGTTCATAGCTCTTCAGCCATTCATCAGAAAAGAAGAAAAGGCCATCATAAACAGTCTGACTTCACAACTTAAGATCTTAGAGAGTGATCAACAAAAAGAAGCCCAACCCAAGCAGAAAGAAAGAAATAATAAAACTTAGAGCAGAAATCAATGAGATGGAATGTCAAAAAAACAATCCAGAAGATCAACGAAACCAAAAGCTGGTTCTTTGAAAAAATAAACAAGATTGACAAACCACTTGCAAGACTTGTAAGAAAAGGAAAAGAGAGAACCCAAATAAATAGAATCAGAAATGAAAACGGAGACATCACAACTGAAAACACAGAAATTCAAAAGATCATCAGAGATTACTATGAGAGCCTGTATGCCACGAAACAAGAGAACCTAGAAGAAATGGACAAATTCCTGATAGAATCTGGAAACAACCTAAATGCCCGAGAACAGAGGACTGGCTAAAGAAACTGTGGTTCATCTACACTATGGAATACTATGCGGCTGTCAGAAAGGATGAAATTATGAAATTTACCTGCAAATGGATGGACATGGAGTCTATCATGCTGAGTCAAATTAGTCAGAAGGAAAAGGACAGATATAGAATGACTGCATTCATTAATAGGATATAGATACCAGGGTTTTAATAAATATGGGAAATGGTAATGGCAGATTAAAACTCACCAGTGAATATACACAAAGAGACTTAAGTGATAAACTCTAAATATCTGCAGGGCTAGCCATAATGTGTAAAATAAGAGGGAGAGAGATTCAGAGACAGAGAAAGAGATAGAGAGAGAAAGAGAGGAAACTGGGGTACCTGCTATTAAGGCGGGGGGGGGGGGGGGGGGGGGGGTACATTGGTGGTGGAAATGGGGCACTGGTGGAGGGATGGGTGCTGGAATACTGTATTACCAAGAACCAGTTATGAACACCTTTGTAATTGTGTGTTTCACGGTGGTATAATAAAAAAAAAATTAAAAAAAAAACTCTCAAGCCCATTTGCCAACTTGGCAAGGCGTGAGCCTCAGGCGACCAAATGCTAATGTCCAAGCTCACAAAGCAGTGCAGAGAAGCGATAAAGGAAGACCTCAAAGGGAGAAGAGCAGAAATACTGGAAGATGCAGCAGAAGCTGGGAAAAGCATTCGCAACGCCCGCCTGTTCTTCGCCAACTATAAGACCAAGATGACTGCCCTCCGACGCCCGGATGGATCTATCACATCTTCCAGAAAGGCAATGGAGATTATCCATGACTTCTACTTAGATCTCTTTGATAGCCACGTCCACCTGCCCACATGCCAAATTCTGCAGGATGGATATGTCGTTCCCAACATTCTCCCTTCTGAAATCTGACATGCCATTTCGTTGGTAAAGAAGGGAACAGCACCAGGCCCAAACAAAGTCAGACCCGAACACCTGAAGAATCTGCTGTCAGTACTCATCAATACACTGGCTCGGCTCTTCACATGCTACCTGTCTGAGTTTAAGGTGCTCTCCCAATGGAAAACCAGCAGGACAGTTCTACTGTTCAAGAAGGGAGACATTCACGACATTGGCAACTATCGCCCCATCTGCCTTTTGTCCATCATCTACAAGCTGTTCACTCAAGTCATCCTGAACAGGATTGGCAGAACATTAGATGAAGGACAACGATGCAAGAAAGCTGGCTTCCAAAAAAGGATTCAGCACAATCGACCATATCCACACGGTTATCAAGCTCATTGAGGTTTGTAGGGAGTTCAAGATGCAGCTCTGTCTCATGTTCATTGATTTAAAGAAAGCCTTTGATTCTGTGGAGACTGAAGCAGTCATCAAAGCCCTAGCCAAACAGGGTGTTCAAACCCAATACATCAAGATCCTTCATGAGTTGTATTACGGATTCACCACCAGGATCTCACCATTCTACAAGGAAGTGATCATTGATGTCAAAAGAGGGGTTTGGCAGGGTGATACCATTTCACCAAAACTCCTCAGCGCCACCCTCGAGAACATCATGTGACAATGAGAATGGGAAGGAATGGGAGTGAAGATAGATGGTCGGCAACTACACCACCTCCGCTTCACTGATGACATCGTTCTAATAACACCAAACATTAGCCAAGCGGCACAAATGCTGGCTGACTTTGACCAAGAATGTGGAAAGATAGGTCTACAGCTGAATCTCAACAAAACTATGTTCATGAAGAATGAACTAGTTCCGGAGGCCCCATTCACCCTCAAAGGAACAAACATCTCTGAATGCAGCAGTTATGAGTACCTAGGTCGAGAACTCAACATGATGAACAACCTAAAACCTGAGCCACCCCAGGAGGAAAAGAGTGGCATGGAACGCCTTCAAGAGCATTGAAGAAATAGCTAAAAAAGACAAAGAATCTCCGGCTCTGGGCACATCTCTTCAACTCCACCATTCTCCCTACATTAACATATGCCTCAAAGACCTGGGCCCTACGAAAGCAGGATGAGAACGCTATTCAGGTCTCCCAAAGGGGAATTGAAAGAGCTATGCTTGAAATATCATGCCTCACTCAAGTGAGAGAAGGAATCCGGAGTTCAGACCTCCATCGCTGTTCCAGAGTCATGGACACTGTCTCATTTGCCAAGGCATCAAAAATCAGATGGACTGGACATGTAATGCGATTTGGAGACGACCGCTGGATTAGAGCCGTTACCGACTGGATCCCACAGGATGTCAAAAGATCACGTGGCTGCCCACCTACAAGATGGTCAGACTTCTTCGTCAAGACCATGAACGAACAGTGTGAGGCTCTTCTATTCCTGAAACAACCAGATGCCATTGGGCTACACTGGCACATGATAGGGTCAAATGGAAATGTTACTGGCTCCCGCTTGAGGAAATCGATGAACAACGGGATGTCTAGTGATCTAGTGATCTATATACATATGTATATATATTTATGTCATGAAAATAAATGCAATCATTCTATATCCTGGTTAGTAGCCCCGTATCAGATGGGTATTGAGTGAATATTCTTTCCCATTCTGTGGATTCTCTTTTATCTTGGTCACTGTTTCTTTTGAGGTGCAGAAGCTTTTTAGCTTCATGTAGTCCCATATGTTTATCTTTTCTTCTAGCCGTTTTGTTAGTAGCGTTTCTTCTTTGAAGATGTCTTTTTTTTAAAAAATATTTTATTATACCACCGTGAGATATACAATTACAATGTTGTTCATGTTTGGAGGTTTCGGTAACATAGTGTTCCAGTACCCCGCCCTCCACCAGTGCCCATCTCCCACCACCCATGTCCCCAATTTCCTCCCCCTCCCATAGCCTGCCTCCATGGCAGGTTCTTTATCTCTTTTTCTCTCTTCCCCTCTCTCTCTTTTCTTTGAAGATGTCTTTAGCTTCAATCTCGTGGAGGGTTTTTCCTATATTTTCTTCGATGTACTTTATGGATTCAGGTCTGATATTGAGATCTTTAATCCATTTTGATATGATTTTTGTGTATGGTGATAGACAGAGGTCTAAATTTATTTTTTACATGTAGCTGCCCAGTTTTTCCCAGTTTTCAACCACTTGTTGAAGAGGCTTTCCTTGCTCCATTTCATATTTTTTGCTCCTTTATCAAAGATTAATTGTTCATGCATTTGAGGCTGGTTGTTAGGATACTCAACTCTATTCCATAGGTCCACAGGCCTATTTTTATTCCAATACCATACTGTTTTAATTACCACTGCTTTGTAGTAGAGTTTGAAGTTAGCTCCACTATTTTTCCTAGTTCTCTTTGGTGATCCACGAGCAAATCTGGCTATACAGCAGCCTACTGTGGGCTGTGAGCCCCAAAACTGAAAAATGTGATCCCTAGCAAGCACATGTGCAAGGACCACAGTTTTTGTTTTTTCTTTTGGGCACACCCGAAGCCAGGGTCCCTGGCTCTGAACTCAGGAATTACCCTGGAGGTGCGGGGACCATAGGAATGCCGGGATCGACCCAAACCGGATGGGCCGCGCGGCAAGGCAAACACCCTACCTGGGACCCGCCCCCCCAGGACCACAGTTTTAAAGCACAGCTCTTTGTGAGTACCGGTAGGTCACTTGTCACTATGTAGTTCTTTCTATACATTAATTTGGGGGCAGGTAGGGAGAGGGGTGTTTGGGCCAAACCTGGCTGTTCTCAGGGACTACGGCTGGGCTCATGGGTCACTCCTGATTCTGCTCAGGGCACCTCTTTTTTTCCTTTTTTTTTTTTGGGTCTCAACCGGCAATGCTCAGGGGTTACTCCTGGCTCTGCAGTCAGGAATCATTCCTGGCTGTGCTGTGGGACCATATGGGATACCAGGGATCAAACCCAGGTCAACCACGCGCAAGGCAAATGCCTACCCGCTGTGCTATCACTCCGGTCTCTCAGGGCACCTTATATGGTGCTGGGGTATTTGAACTGGGGTCAGTCATTGTACTCTCCAGCCTCCACTTTGTATTTTTGAATTGCCTCCTGAGTTTTAGATTGATATTGGCAATATATGCTTTAGTTATCTTTATTTAAAAATTGTTATTATCATAATTATTTTGGTTTGGGGGCTACAGCTGGAACTGCTTAGGAGTTATTCGTGGTTCTGAGCTCAAGAACACTCCTGGCTGGCTTAGGGGACATATGGGAGGGCCGAGATCAAATACGGGTTGACCTCATGCAAGGCAAATGCCCTACCTGCTGTAATATAGCTCTGGTCCCTCAAGTTAACGCTCTCTGAGCAGCTCCAGGTCTCCCCTTTTGCTCAAGCACTGCTCTCTGACTTGGAAAAGTAAAGCTTGGTTTGTGGAGGTCAAGTGATCCCTGGCCACCAAGTTCATGGATTCCTCAGTCTTTTCTTGGCTTAACTTCTCTGCCATTTTGGGCACAATTCAACACTCTCACATTTGAAAACCTCATTCCATGTCTTCTAGAACCTCCTTTTTTCCACTAAAATTTATTCTTAGTTTCCATTGACCTCTCTCTTTATGGTCCTAGAAGTACAGGGCTTCCAGACAGAATGGACCCATTAAGAAAGTCACAATTTGGGGCCGGAGTGATAGCCTAGCGGGTAGGGCATTTGCCTTTGCACGGCCGGCCTGTGCCGGCCCGGGTTCGATCCCTGGCATCCCATATGGTCCCATGAGCACCGCCAGAGTAATTCCTGAGTGCAGAGCCAGGAGTAACCCCTGAGTATCGCCGGTGTGACCCAAAAAAGCAAAAAAAAAAAAAAAAAAAAAGAAAGTCACAATTTATTTTTATTACCTGACCTATTCATACTGATATTTTTTTTAACTGGTGATGATTTTATTTTTACCCAAATGATTTACAAAATGGAGATCCTTGACTGTCCTTTTTTTTCCTTTTCTTTTTTTTGGGTCATACCCAGCAATGCTCAGGGGTTATTCCTGGCTCTGCACTCAGGAATTACTCCTGGCTAATGTTTGGGGAACCACATGAGATGCCAGGAAATTGAACCCGGTCGGCTGCATGCAAAGCAAACACCCTCTCCACTGGACTATCGCTCTGGCCCCTCCTTCTTTTCTTTTAATGCATAGACCTTTACTTCCCACAATGTAAACTATGGTTGTGTTTCTTAAAGGAGTGAGATCAAGGATGCAAGTTCTAGCACATAAAGGGGGTCATTCCAAGAGGGGATTTTTTTTTTTTGGAGTCACACCTGGATATGCTCAGAGGTCACTTCTGGCTCTGCACTCAGGAATTACTCCTGGCAGTGCTCGGGGAATCATATAGGATGTCAGGGATTGAACCCGGGTCAGCCGCAAGCAGGGCAGATGTCCTACCCATTGTGCTATTGCTCCGGCCCCAAGAGGAGAATTTTTGTTATTGTTGTTGTTCTTGTTTTGAGATTATACCTTGTGGTGCTCAGAGCTTACTCCAGGCTCTGTATTCAGGATCACCCCTGTCTGTGCTTGAGGGACTGGATGTGGTGCTGGAGCATGAACCTTAGTAAGCTGCATACAAGGCAAATGCATTACTCACTGTCCTAGCCCTCTGCTCTCCTTAATCCTCGAGAGGGTTTCTCAAGGTTTTCCCCAAGATGCCTGGTGTAGGCCTATTCTAACATGTGCCACCTTGGGGTGTGTAACTAAGGTCTTTTTAGGCCCCTTTTTTTTATTATTATTATTATTATTATTATTATTATTATTATTATTATTATTATTATTATTTTGCTTTTTGGGTCACACCGGCAATGTTCAGGGGTTACTCCTGGTTCTGCACTCAGGAATTACTCCTGGCGGTGCACAGGGGACCATATGGGATGCCGGGATCGAACCTGGGTCGTGTGCAAGGAAAACACCCTACCTGCTGGACTATTTATTGCTCCAGCCCCTTTCTAGGCCCCTTGAGACTCAGAGAAACTGTTGCCACAGATTTAACGAATGCAGATGACCAAACTTAGGGCTTTCTTCTGAGATGGCCTTTCTATCACCTGTCTCTAGACAGGGCAAACACCTAGAGAAAAGCTGTTGCTGTCATCCCCTTGTCTCTCCTGATGTACCATATTCCTCAGCACAGGATGTTATCCCCAGCCTTGTCTTATTTGGGACTTTGCAAGCATTAAATTCTCCCTAGTACATGTGTTATTACATGTCTTCTTTTTCTTTGACAAATGGGTCTGATTTTCACTCTGGCTTGTTCGAGGAGCCTTAGGAGAACCTTAGGAGCCTTAGGAGAACCCAGGGGTGCTGGTGGGAGACAATTTCCCCTGTGCGGTAACAATGCTCTCACAACCTAGAACACGAATGTGAGCAAAAGCTAGAGGTATATTAGGGGACAGGTGAGTATGTTTGGGGGGCAGTAAAGACAGGATTTCGGTAACATGAAAAGCCAATAATACTCGTACTTAAAAGCAACATTAGGTGGACTGAAAGACCCTCTTAGTAACCTTTTTCTATATTCTTTCAAGTTTCTAAATATAAATTATCATTAGCAAATAATTATGATGAACAATAGCAATTAATTTCCTGCCAGCTGAGGCCTAGCAGAGCCGCGGCATGTAGAACTCAAGAGCATGCCATTTTGGAATTGAACAATTAAACTCAGAAAATTTGAGTAGAGGTTACCGTGGCAACCTGTTCCTCCAACACTGTGTGTGATCATGTGATTTCAGTATTTGAGTCACAGAGACCGGTTACTGGGATTTATAACCCAGACAATGTTTGGGAACAGAAATAGAATTTCCTTTGTGCAAATTTAGAAAGGAGGGGAATTTTGGAATCTGCAGAAGAGGATGATGTGATTTTGGAAGTGACAATGAATTAATTAATGTAAATAATTAATGGTGACTAATAGCTATGTTTTGTTTTAAACTATGCCACAAAAATATTGATGCTGTGGGCTGTGTTGTGTTGAAATGTAATTGTTCAGTATGATTATATAACTAGCTCGTATTCATTCAATAATATCGGTTGAACCCTAATATATGCTGGAACCTGTTGTAGATGCTGAGATTCAATGAATAAAGTTAGTGACAAATAATATACAGCAAAATAAATTGTTTATGATACCTACTATATTGACTTATGACAAGGACTATGAAGAATTTTGGATACTGTGTGTTATGTTATGACCATTCTAAAGTGGGTTATCAGAGAAGGTCCCTTGGAATAGACTCAGAAGGTTGAAGGGAGAAGAATACTACAGGCAATGGGATGTCATTGTAAGGCAGTCAGGTAAAGACATGCATATTATTTTTAAGATGCAAAAAGAACTGAGTAGAGTGAGTCAGGAGAGAAAGAATCCAAAAAATTATCTGTGGGCAAGGGCAATAATACAGCAAGTAGCTCTATCCCGGAGCATTGCCAGAAAACTTGGGCAGTTAGGTAACTTGATTTTTTTTTATGTGTATTTGCTCTGTAATTAAATGCTTGGCTGCCAAGTAGAAGTTTTTCTGATAGGTTATTTGAGGTTAAAAAAATGTGGCCACAGTAATAGTACAGTGGTTGGGGCATTTGCCTTGCCTGTGGCTGACCCATGTTCGATCCCCAGTATCCCATATGATTCCCAAGCACTGCCAGGAGTAATTCCTGAGTACAGAGCCAGGAGTAACTCCTGAGCATTGCTGGTTGTGACCCAAAAAAAGTCAAAAACAATTTATAAAATAAAAATCTATTAACCCATAGGGCCGGAGCAATAGCACAGTGGGTAAGGTGTTTGCCTTGCACGCGCCTGACCCGGGTTCAATCCCCGGCATCTCATATGGTGCCCCGAGCACCGCCAGGAGTAATTCCTGAGTGAAGAGCCAAGAGTAATGCCTGAGCATCGGCGGATGTGACCCAAAAAAGAAAGAAAAAATTCTTTTAACCCGTGGTAATTCTCTTGATTTTTATTCTTCTAGATAGTAAAGGGAAGCTGGGAGTTATTTTATGAGCCCTCAAGGCCTTCAAAGACCTCAACATGAAAGAAATCTTAACTAAAGTATTGTATCTCTGAAAGGCTTGTTATGAGCATATTAAGAGAAACCTGTCCTTCAGCCAAAGATGGCTCTAAGATTTTGCTTGCAGCTGATCTTGTGTCAGAAGTGATCCCTCAGCTCAGAGCCAGGAGTGAGCCCTGAGCACTGCTGGGTGTGGGTCAAAATACAAAATAAAACAAAAGAAAAAATTGTGAAAGAAGATCACAACAAATTATTTGAGCCTCATATCTTTGGGGTTACATACATATGGTCCCCCAAGCACCACCAGGAGTAATTCCTGAGTGCAAAGCCAGGAGTAACCCCTGAGCATTGCTGGGTGTGACCCAAAAAAGCAAAAAAAAAAAAAAGATGTATTACTTTATACCAGCCCTCTCTCATATGTACATACATATGTATATGTATATATACATATGTATATGTATATGCACATACATATGTATATGTATATACACATATGTACATATGTACACATATGTATACTATATATACATACATATGTATGTGTATATATACATATGTATATATGTATATATACATATGTATATATACATATGCATATGTATATATATATACATAGGTATTTGTCGGGAATGCCTCTTGGGTCCCCGACAGTGTCAGGGCAGAAATCTCTTCTACCTCCAAGGACGCCAGGGGAACAGATGAAAACTCACGAGTCGCGCGCAGCTCCAAAAAGGCTTTTAATAGTACAAAAGCTCTTCTACAGCACTCCAATATAATGAACAAACTCTAGCTCTGGTCCAAACTTAGACCATACAAAAGAGCCTAAGTCTCCCACCAAAGAGAGAGGATCTCACCTGAGATGAGTTCTACCCAGAAGAAGGAGCAAAAGACCAAAGAGCAAAAAGCCAAAAGCAAAAGGCCGAGGAGCCAAAAGCCACAGGAGCCAAAAGCCGAAGCGAAAAGGCCCAAAGCCGAAGGGGCCTCAAGTCAGTCCCCTAATATATACCAAAGTATCCAGGAAGGGTTGTGTCAACAAAGAACTCTAAACAGAATGTAGTGCCACACCCTATTGCAGGTATAAACAAAGGTTAGCCAAGGTCTAATCCGAGATTATCTCCTATGTAAAACACTGGAGAGAGAGAGAGAGAGAGAGAGAGAGAGAGAGAGAGAGGGCTGGTATAAAGTAATGCATCTTTTTTTTTTTTTTTTTTTTTTTTTTTGGGTCACACCCAGCGATGCTCAGGAGTTACTCCTGGCTTTGCACTCAGGAATTACTCCTGGCGGTGCTTGGCGGACCATATGGGATGCCGGGGATCAAACCCAGGCTGGCATGGGCCGGGCCACGTGCAAGGCAAACACCCCTACCTGCTGGGCTATTACTCCGCCCTAAAGTAATACATCTTAACTTCATGAGCTTCATGTTATCTAGATGGTACCCACAAGGTCCTTCTTATTATTATCTGCACCAGGGTGATTGAGTATCTTGTTCGTGTGACTGAAAGGGTCACATTCGCCTGCTTAGAGCAAACTAGTATGGTCCTTCCTATAGTCTTCCTATAGTCTAAGCGTAGCCAGGGTGGTAGTATCCTGGTAAATTCAAACTGTCCCACTCTGGGTGCAGTGGGTATAAAGAGGAGCTGTGCCCAATCTAGAAAACATAGAAGTCTTAGTAGATGTATAAGTCAGAAGTTATTCAATCAAGGTGACTTCTGTAACTGCCACACCCTCTGGCAGTATTTACATAGAAGAGAGGTCTCTTTAGAATGAACCTTGGCTTAATTAGATTAAGCTGGGAGTGGACAGAACAACAAAGCTTCTAGATTAGCTAAACTTGTCCTCCAACAGGTATATATGTATATATACCTATGTATATATACCTATGTGTTGGAGGACAGGTTTAGCTATTCTGGGAGTTTTGTTGTTTTGCCCACTCCCAGCTTAATCTACTTAAGTCAAGGTTCATTCTAATGAGACTTCTCTTCTATGTAAACACTGCTAAGAGGGTGTGGCAGTTACAGAAGTCACCTTGATTGAATAACTTCTGACTTATACCATCTACTAAGACTTCTATGTTTTCTAGATTGGGCACAGCTCCTCTTTATACCCACTGTACCCGCATGGGGACAGTTAGAATTTACCAGGAGACTACCACCCTGGCTACGCTGAGACTATAGGAAGACTATAGGAAGGATCATATAGTTTGCTCTCAAGTAGGCGGGTGTGACCCTTTCAGTATATGGAGAACAAGATACTCATAATCACCCTGGTGCAGATAATAATAAGAAGAACCTTGTGGGTACCATCTAGATAACATGAAGCTCCATGAAGTTAAGATGTATTATTTTTATATCAGCCCTCTCTCCAGTGTTTTACATAAGAGATAATCTCCTTAGTCCTTGGCATAACCTTTGTTTATACCTGCAATAAGGTGTGGCACTACATTCTGTTTAGAGTTCTTTGTTGACATGCCCCTCCCGATTGGATTACTTTGGTGTATATAAGGAGCTGACTTGAGGCCGCTTCACCTTTTGCCTTTTGGTTCCTCAGCCTTCAGCTTTTGGCTCCTGCGGCTTTTGGCTTTTGGCTTTTGGCCTTTTGCTCTTTGGCCTTTTGCACCTTCTTCTGGGTAGGACTCAGCTCGGGTGAGATCCTCTCTCTCCTTTGGTGGGAGACTTAGGCTCTTTTGTATGGTCTAAGTTCGGACCAGAACTAAAGTTTGTTCATTATATTGGAGTGCTGTGGAAGAGCTTTTGTACTATTAAAAGCCTTTTGGAACTGCACCTGACTTGTGAGTTTACATCTGTTCTCCCGCGTCCTCGGAGGTAGAAGAGAACCTCTGTCCCAACACTGTCGGGGACCCCGGCGGCGTTCCCGACACCTATGTATATATATACATAGTGTTTCTGGAGATGAAACCTGTGTGCAAAGCATATGCTCAGCTCTTTGAATGATAACTTTGGAAATATGTATATATATATACTTTGTGTATATGTATATATACATATACCTATGTATGTATATGTATATATACATATACACACATACAATTAAATTTGCTTCCCTCCCTCTGGTTAAAGTTTGTATCAATTTAATTGTTAGGGGCTGGAGCAATAATCAGTGAGTAGGACGTTTGCCTTGCATGCGGTCAACCCAGGTTCAATCCCGGCATCCCATATGATACCATGAGCACTGCCAGGAGTAATTCCTGAGTGCAGAGTCAGGAGTAACCCTTGAGCATTGCTGGGTGTGACCCCAAAAAGCAAAGAAAAAAATTAATTGCTAGACAAAGAATGCAGGCAGAAAGACTGTATGAACAGATGACATCTATAAAGCCATCAGGGCTTATTCCTGGCTCTGCATTCAGGAATTTCTTTTTTTTTTTTTTTTTTTTTTTATTATACCACCGTGAGACATATAATTACAAAGGTGTTCACAATTGTTTCTTGGTAATACAGTACACCAGCACCCATCCCTCCACCAGTGCCCCACTTCCACCACCAATGTACCCAACCCTCCCGCCCACCCCCAGGCTGCCTCAACAGCAGGTAGCCCTGTTTCCTCTCTTTCTCTCTCTGTCTCTGCATCTCTCTCCCTCTTATTTTACACATTGCGGCTAGTCCTGCAGATATTTAGAGTTTATCACTTAAGTCTCTTTGTGTATATTCAATGATGAGTTTTAATCTGCCATTACCATTTCACACATTTAGTAAAACACTGGTATCTGTTTATATCCTATTTGCATTCAGAAATTTCTGGCAGTGTTTGGGGACCAGATGGGATACTAGAGATTGAACTCAGGTTGGCCGCATACAAGGCAAACACCCTACCTACTATACTTTCGCTCCAGCCTACGAAACCATTTTAAATCTGGGGTTGAGTGAATACAGAGAAATTGTACTTGCCTCCCAGAACTGAGCCAAAGATCTACGGGTTGGACCAAAATCAGTTGTTTAAAGAAACCACCAAGCAATTACTTGAAAAATAATCTGGAATAGAACTGATAATTGTGGACTTTAGCTGAAGCAGAGAATCAAAGTTCCCTTTCATCCTTTCTAGAGAATCAGTAGTCTATCACATATCACCAAAGCATAGTTGAAGCCTTATGTTAACATCAATCACTCTTTCCTTCAGCCATTTGTCTCAACTTTCTTCCTTCCCATAAAAACCCCTGGATCTGTATGTATAAGGGGAACAATTTTAGGGTTTCACCTTGAAACTGAGTATCTGGAATAGATATTTTTCCACTTAATTTTTTTTTTCTTTTTGGGTCAAACCCTGAGATGCTCAGGGGTTACTCCTGGCTCTGCACTCAGGAATTACTCCTGGCGGTGTTTGGGGACCAAAAGGATGTCTGGGATTGAACCTGGGTTGCCGCAAGCAAGGCAAACACCCTACCTACTGTGCTATCACTCCAGCCCCTCCACTTAATTTTTAAACTTTATGCCACACCTCATGGAATCAGGAGACCACAAATTTCTGGAGATGAAACCTGTGTGCAAAGCATATGCTCAGCCCTTTGAATGATGACTTTGGAAATGCAGTTCTTTCTTTTATCTTAAACATGCTTTGATTTAAAAAAAAAATTTGTCTTCTGAGTTTTTAGGTTGACCAAGGCAAAACTCTTCCCTACTTCAATTATGAACTTGATGTGAAAAAAAAAAGTTCAAAATTTGTCAAAGAGAAGATGAATTTCTGAAGTTTTGAGTCAGACATGGAAATGAAAGAAAGGTGAAAAATTCTCTCCCTTTGGGCCATCAGAGCGCTGCAGTCTCTTGCTCATCTCGATCCCTGCCCATGCTAAAGAGCAAGAAGAGAGCCAGAGCCACACACAGAGCCAAGCAGCCTGAAGGGGGAAAAACAAGATGTTTTCTTTTCTTCTACTTTGTATTTCCTCACACCTAGAATGGTTTTTGTCTCAGATAAATAGATTCCCTGAGTTCAAAACAAGCATTTTCTTGTTCAGGGTGTATGTCCTCAGAGACAAATGTTTTGTTTCCTTAAAATGTTGCTATGATGTAAATTTTTTCCCTTTGAGACTAGGCTACACTTTGCAGTGGTAAATAACTTGGAATTTATCTTGGTGGAGAGTGAGAGAAGTAGGTAATAAGAACGCTTGCTTGTTTTCTCAGGGATGGCCCTCACCCTTAAGTCTGAAAAATAAAAGTTCTTCCTTTCCTCAAAAATGTGATATTTTAATTTAGCCCACAATGGCCTCTGTTTGTGCCTGGTCTTTCAGAGGTGCCCAAAAAAGTCACTCTGAGACTAGTCCACCTAACACAAGAAGACCCCCACTGCAGAGGGACTGAGAAATTTTCTTTTACTGCTTATGAGTCTCAAATATAGAGCTCAGTAATTATCTTCCTAGACATTTGCCTATATGTTTCCAGAAAGCCCCTAATGATTTTATTAAAACCTTGCTGATTGGAATTATTCATATAATGACAGCACACAACACATATGTCTTACCATTTTCTTTTTTGGCTTTTTGGGCTACACCCAGTGGTGCTCAGGGATTACTCCTTGCTGCCACTCAGAAATTACTCCTGGCAGTGCTCAGGGACCACATGGGATTGAATCTGTGTCTAAAGGATGCAAGACGAATGCCCTACCAGTTGTAAGACTCAACTGGCTCTCAGCATGCACATTTTAAAGCTACAGGGTTGGAGAGATAGTAAAGGGGTAAGGTGTCTGCCTTGCATGCAGTAAACCGTGATTTGATCCCTAGCACTACGTATGATCCCAGTCCCATGCCAGGACTTCAGGGGTCGCTTGTAGAGCAAAGAGCTATGAATACCCCCTGAACATCACCAGGTATGAGCTCCAACTATCCGTTCCCCAACCCACCCTGCCCCAAGAAAAAAGTTAGTTCACGTTCACAAAACTGTGCCAGAATATAGAGCTTATGCCTCTATGAGAATTCAGTCTTTATTTAGTATTTTTGTGTGTGTGTGTGTGTGTGTGTGTGTGTGTGTGTGTGATGCTAGGGTTCAAACCAAGAGCCTCCCCACCACAAGGCTAAACTCCATTCCAGGCCCAGAATTCAGTCTTAATGCTAGTTTTATAAAGTTGTGAGTTAAAGACTCTCACTCAGGCATGGTTTAAGGGCAAGTACAATTGTTACTGTCAGTGTTAGTACAGGAAAAGTCTTGGGAAAAAAGAGCTGTCTTCCCGTTCATCATCGATTTGCTTGAGCGGGCCCCATGTAACATCTCCATATGTCCTGTCTCATGCTAGTAGAGCCCAAGGGCATCTGCTTGCTCCAGGAACATAAAGAGCCTCAATCCATTCCAGAATGAGGTCTATAATTGTTACTGGTATTTGGCATATCAAATACAACATGGGTAGCTTGCCAGGCTCTGCCGTGCAGGTAGCATACTCTTGTAGGCATCTCTAAGTCCAGCATTTATTGATGAACCGCGCCGCAAGGGGCGCGCACAAGCCGGGCTGTGATAGGCTGGTCTGCTGGGTGGAGTTCTGATGAGAGAGAAGTCCGGATTTGGAAAATGGAGGCCCTCATGGAGTGGGGGGGGGTCGTCTGGCTTGTTGCGAGGCTCTGCTGGGGTGGTGGGCCAGGGCTAGAACCCACCATCCCTCCCGGGGCGCCTCGTGAGCGGCTGGTCACAGGGAGAGCCAGTAGCAGCTCTGCCCCATGTCTGCCTAGTCTCTGGACCAGCATACCTGGAGCGGATTTAAAAAAGACTGCTGCAGGGTGGAACTCGATGAGCTGGGCTGTGATAGGCTGGTCTTCTGGGTGGAGTTCTGACGAGAGAGAAGTCCGGATTTGGAAAATGGAGGCCCTCATGGAGTGGGGGGTCATTTGGCTTGTTGCGAGGCTCTGCTGGGGTGGTAGGCCAGGGCTAGAACCCACCATCCCCTCCCGGGCGCCTCGTGAGCGGCTGGTCACAGGGAGAGCCAGTGCAAATATCTCATATTATTATTTTGAGTTAGGTTTTGCCATTTATTGAGAGTCAGTAAACCCTTGGCGATTTGATAGGTCATGTTGGATATAAGAACGTAATTGTAAAATTAATTTTTTTAAGGCCGAGATGTCTGCCCCAAGTACAGCACCAGATTGCATCACCCAGATGGAGGCTACCGGTTGGGAAAGCTAACAAAGAGTTTAAGAAACTCCTGTCCACTCTACTCTCTTCTTTCTCCCCCCCTCTCTCTCTCTCTCTCTCTCTCTCTCTCACTCTCTCTCAGTTCTCAGTTTCTTTTTCTGCTGATAGATCTTACTTTACAAGGGCAAGGCGTCAAACTGAGATCCACCTGACTTGTCAGGGCTTGGAACCAGAATGTTCTAACACCTCACTGTAAGGACGCCATCTTGGGAACCTCTGGTCTTGCAGTGGGGTTCCCTGTTCCAATGTTCCCCTCTGAGTTGAGAGGAAACAAATGTCTCTTGTTTAATGCCCTTCGGGTGTTTCTTATCCTACCCATGGGCAGAGCGCACCACCTGTGAAGGGTTCCTGCTGACGTCACAGCAAGTTAATTGTAGTCAAGATACTGAGTCCCAAGGAGACAGAATAAGGACTGGACTCACTCTCGCCAACCCACCAACCTACAAACTGCTCAGAAAAGCCCAGAAAACTTTGATCAAATCCTTCAGGGCAAGCTAACAGGCCTTACAAAGTCCACCCCCTCAACTCTCTCCATCCTACCCCTACTAAAGAAGCCCAAGCAATCTCTATACAGCCTCCCTGAGGAGGCGCTAACCAGCCAAGGCACCACCTTGTGAAAGAACCTGCGACTTTGATCTCCACTAAGCATGCGCCACCTCACTGCCTGTAGCACCGTGTGCCAACCTTTGGAACCGTGTGCAGCAGACCCAATGAGCATGCACAGAGCAGGCAGGGGGGCAGTGCACAATTTCTGTACAACCAACAGGCAAGTTGCTGTCTTGGACAGACACTGCCTGAATCCGTATGGGAAAGCTTAAAAATCCCTGAGTCAGTGTTCTTCAGAGAGCCTAGACACTGTTCTCTGCAGCCCCCTTGTATCCCCTCTCCTTCCATTCACAGCCTCTTCCCCAATCTCTCTCTCTCTCTCTCTCTCTCTCTCTCTCTCTCTCGTCTGTCTGTCTGTCTCTCTTTCTCTCTGTATGGTGGTGGGTGGGGGGGGAGGCGTGCTCTTGTAAATTTTTTCTGCAGACCAAATCTGGGCTAGAGGTGTCTTCCTGGCTCTGCATTCTGGAATCCCTCCTGGTGATCCTCAGGGAACTGTATGCAATGCCAGGGGTCAAAGGCCAAGCACATTATTAACCCTGACATTATCTCTCTCTCTTTTGCTCATGGTCTTTTTGTAAAGTTTTACTTTTTTTTTTTCCTTTTTGGGTCAAACCCGGCGATGCTCAGAAATTACCCCTGGCGGTACTCGGGGGACCATATAGGATGCTGGGGATCGAACCCAGGTTGACCACATGCAAGGTAAACTCCTTACCTGCTGTGCTATCGCTCTGGCCCCAAGTTTTTCTTATTAATGACAAGGAATCTTAGTTTGTAGGCGCACAAGGTCTGAATTTATTTTCTTATTATGTTCATTTAATGTTCGCTGTATGTTAGTATTGTTTTTGTGTGTGTGTGTGTGTGTATGTGTGTGTACACGTGTGTGTTTTGCTTTTAGGGTCATACTGAATTTTCAGTAGTTACTTCTGGTTCTGCACCCAGGAATTACTCTAGGCGGTGCTCAGGGGACCATATGGGATGCCAGAAATCAAACCCATCAGACCCGGGTTGGCTGCATGCAAGGCAAATGGCCTACCCACTGGACTATTGCTCTGACCACAGTACTTTTTTTTTTTAAATTTTAATCACTGTGATTTACAATTTTAAAAATTCTGCCAGTGATAGGGTTTCATGAATACAACACACCCACACCCTGCATCCATTTCCCCATCAGTGTCTCAGACCCCCTCACTACCTCTCTTCCCCAATAATAACCTGTTAGTACTGTTTGTATTTTTCTTTCATTGGACTGCTGCATTTCTAACACATCACACTTGGGTGTTTTTCTGACACAAACCCACTCCATGGTTCTCACTGCATAGCCAATTCAGTTCTGACTCCAGGTGCTCCAGACAAAAGTACAACCTACAGGTGAAGGGCTCTGTCCAATAACCACCCCCTTGAGACAGCTCACTGTGGAGCTCAGTATCTGACTCCAAATCGGTGGTTCTCAGATTCTTGAACTTACCACAACAGCTGAGAGAACCCAGGAACAGACATGATTTGTGTGCACAGGTTGGTTCAAAGGATTGATTTTAGGAAGAGATGAATTTTAGGAAACTGCTGCCTAGGGGATGAGTGGAAATGGGAGAAGCTGAGCAGCCAGGCCCTCTCCAGGAAGCACCCACCTGCTGTCCCCCTTCACCCGAGGCTGAGCACCCAAGGCCCTCTCTAGGCACACACTCATCTGCTGCCTCCCTTCACCAGGAGCCCTTGAATCACATGCGAGCCTTATTCAAGAGCTTGACGTCCAGGTGACCTATTCCCTGTGGTTGCTGGGTGAAATGAAATGTTCCAAATCGGAACCTCTTGTTCTTCCGGTGACCAGTCCCATACTTACCCCCAAGTTCACACTATTAGCATAAAATTGGGTTCTGGTTTTGCAGGCTGTTGGCCATTGTTATGAATTACAACTACCAAAGACACTCCAGGATTCCAAGGGGCCTAGCTGTTCTGTGCCACAGAAGCAGATCAAAGCGTGTTCTATTTTGCCATTTGTCCATATCTGCAAAATGCCACTGAGATCCTTGCCTCAGATCTGAACCTCATTCTCCCAACTGCTGGGGGTGTAGGCAGCTGATAGCTCTCAACTGAATTGCTCTCTGGAAATTTGCCCTCAGCTAAGGGCAGTCACCACCTCCAAGGTGCTTGCCAAAATAATTGCTGCTATGAAGCACATTCAAAGTTTAGAGAGAGAGAAATTTATAAAAGAGGCTATTCAGAGCCAGGCTGAGGCCAGCCTGAAGAAATAAGTTTAACAAAGTCCTGAGTAGCTGGTTTGTTGCCACCAAATAGGGAGCCCAGTATATGTGCATTGCAACAGGTAGGTTAGGCTAATTTTAGTT